>MCJB01049096.1:18758-42563 GCA_002018475.1 Nicotiana obtusifolia | reverse complement strand
CATTTTCAAAAAAAAATAAATTAAAATCTGCAAAAGCGACCAACTTTGGTCGCTTTTAAGTATTTTTAATTTTATGTATTTCTCAAATAGCGACCAAAGTTGGTCGCTATTTTGAAAATACAGAGATTTAAAAATACTGAATAAGCGACCATAGTTGGTCGCCACTTTGGTATTTTAAATTTTCTGTATTTCTCAAATGGCGACCAACTTTGGTCGCTATTGTAGAAATACAGAAAATTTACAATACCAAATGGGCGACCAACTTTGGTCGCAATTGAGCAGATTTTAATTTATTTTTTTTTGAAAATGGCGACCAACTTTGGTCGCTAGATGGCGACCAAGATTGGTCGCTATTGAAGAGGGACCAACTAAATTGTGACCAGACCATTTTGGTCGCTTTTTGGTCGCTATTGGGCATATGGGGACCAACTTTGGTCGCTTTTTCCGGTCGCTTTTTACCTGATTTTTAGTAGTGTATTCTTGTTTTGTGTCATCGACAATCTAAATACAATATAGATGAAGAGTGTGACCAGCTTGTTTAAAAGTATATGATATATTAATATTTCTCGCTTTACTTTAGTTGTTTTTTTTTTTTTTGTGGTCCACAATATTTGATTTTTCAGTATCAAGAAGGAATTAACTTCTTTTTTTCAAAATTGTCCTTGGAGTAAAGAGCTTAGGAGTTAGGAGTATTTGTTGTATTTCTACTGAAAAAATGAAAGTTAATATGATCAATTTCATTGTTAATTAATGCTAAAAAGTGAGTTTCTTAATATCTCGAAAAAACCAAAAAAAAACAATTAAAGTAGACCGGAGAGAGTTTTCTTTTTTAACTTTTTTAGGTGCCAATAAGAATTAAACTCAAGAGCTTGTATACGGTCGAAATCAGGCTCGACTGTATATGGTCAAGATCGGGCTCGAATGTTGCACTACAGATCGAGCTCGCAACACGAATGGTTGAAGATCGACCCCGAGTTTCATCGAGATAGAACATGAGGTCAGAATGTTCGTCCTCGAAGAACATCGAGCTCGTTATTCGGAACCGATGCTGACCCCGAACATGCTCGAGGGAAGAACACTGAGCTCGTTATTCGGAACCGATGTTGACCAAACATGCTCGAGGGGGGACCCTCGAACTTAAATAATGGAAAGCCAGAACATCCGTAGTGGGACGAGCATCGCGGCGGGAATCTCGGCACAAATCAATGGAACCGTTTAATTAGCAAATCAGGAGATTTTTTACCATATATAGAGTTGTACCTAAATTAGGATTCCTCTACTATATAAAGAGGGGTCTAATTATTTGTAGGGACATTTGGAATCGCACCAAAAAATACAATTGTAGATTGGTCTCTTGAATCATTATCTCTTTATCTTGTTCCAATTTCAATTATAATCGATCCCTGCCAAAGAAGTTACAACAAACGTGGTCATCATTGTTTAGCTTGGTTGGTTTGTATTCCTTCATTTATTACTTAATTTTAATTTCCACTCGATTATTCATCATTTGTATCAAATTAGATCTTAGGGTAAGCAATTTAGCGCCCCACGTGGAGCCGAGGATAATAGTGGTTATTTGATACAAATCTTCATAACACACACTGCTTCACACCTGCTCTTTGAAGTGTCTTTGATTCCACGCTTACAGAGATGTCAAACTTTCAATCGGCATCACTGCATGCCGACTTCGAATCCCGGTCACCAAGATGAAAATAATAACGTAGCGCTCGGTAACAAGATTCCGATCACATATCAAATTGACACTAACTCGCATGTGGCTGTCCATATGAACCTGCCTACCGACCTCGGAAATAGCGCCATATAAAGAAGTCCGATCGACAACTCGAAAAACCCAAAACGTTGAAGACGACGGGATCAGCCTACGGGTGATCTTTGAAATGTTACAGGCTCAACAGACGGCGATAGCTCAGTTACAAAACCAAGTCGTGCACCGAATAGGGATGAGCTCGACCCGTCTCAGGAAATTGCCCGCAAGGACAAATCGGTCGTAGAAAGGTCGAATGAACATGAATTGGGGACTAACCCCGAGATTATAAAAAGGCTCGAGGAGCTGAAAAACGGTTAGAATCAGGGGAGAAAACAACAAAAAGGTGAAAACCTACAGTTCTAGGATAGACCAAATCCCAGGAGCATCTCCGATATTGGAGGGCCCGGATTCCAGGAAGTTCGTGCAAAGACCTTTCCCGCCAAGCGCGGCTCCGAAGCCGACTCCCAAGAAATTTCGTATGCCCGAAACACCCAAGTATAACGGAACGACCAATCCAAACGAACATGTAACCTCAAATACATGTGCTATCAACGGGAACGACCTGGAGGACGATGAGATAAAGTCTGTTCTGTTCAAAACATTTGGGGAGACCCTGTCAAAGGGAGCTATGATATGGTAACAGAATTTACCCCCTAATTCTATAGACTCATTTGTTATGCTTGCAGATTCTTTTGTAAAGGCACACGCAGGTGCCATCAAGGTCGAGACTAGAAAATCGGACCTTTTCAAAGTCAACCAAAAGGATAATGAGATGCTTAGAGAGTTCGTGTCCCGGATTCAAATGGAACAGATGGATCTGTCGTCGATCGCTGATGATTGGGATATTCAAGCCTTCACTCTAGAACTTAATATTCGAAGCTCGGTGGCTTCAAAATAACTAAAGAAGAATGTAATAGAATACCCGACCGTTACATGGGCTGACATACATAACAGGTATCGATCGAAAATCAGAGTCGAAGATGATCAGCTCGGGGTCCCTTCGAGGTCTATCTATCCCAAAAGAACCCTCGACATAGCCAAAAGAGATATTGATCGCGAACCAAGACCAAACAGTTGGTCCAGGCGGAATTTAATAAGAAATGAAAGCATGGAGGACCGAGGCTTGAGCAACCGGGGACTCATGACCAAAAACAACTTCAATAGGTCTATCGGGCCTTAAAAAGCACTGAGGCCATGAATATGAACCTGGAGCTGTTAGATGAAAGGCGTGAAGCCGCCCTTGTTCGGTTGACTGCCCAAAAAGCAATGAATCAAGAGGTATTACAACAGAAGGACCAACCTTCGATGCTCCGACGTGGGGGACATGGTACTAAAAAAGGTCACACCGAACACACGGAATCCGAACTAGGGAAAGCTGGGATCGAACTGGGAAGGAGCTTAGAAATCACCGGAGAGGGATCTTATAAGCTCGAGACAATGAACAGTGAATGACTAGAAAATAACTCACCTGAAGTAAAATTACTGCCAAGGTACGACCCTTTTCTTTATTTTATTTACATCTTAAACTAACGCTTGCAGGTAGCAAACAAGGGAAAATACGAAATATTGGGTCTGAAATCACGTGTTGCACTCTTTATCCCTTGGACCGATTTTGTCCCAAATGGATTTTACGGCAAGGTTTTTAACGAGGCAACAAGTAAATCGTGCTAACATAGAATCGAAGGCTGGCAATGAACTGGTGGTGATAATCACGACAACAGTCCGACGCTTACGTTCTTTCCCTCTGATATCGATGTTAGCATGGAAAGAGACTTCAAGATTAAAGGGTCTCGATCAATAGGGTTCAATGATAGGGCCAAATGGTCAAATGAACTGTGTTGCACATAGACTGATCGAACCCTGACAAAAAACTTGTACACATACATGGCAGAATAAAGTGAAATCTCTTCTCTGCAAACGGCTTGTCTTTTAAACCTTCTCCTTTACATTTCTCAAGGAACTCCATGCTTCAGATCCCCTAAAGGAAACGAGCCCAAGGGTCGCCTTGACGTGAGTTCGAATAATCACTCACTCACTCAAGGACTGTAGTCCGAAAAATGAGCCCAAGGGCCGCCATAATCTGAGTTCGTATAATCACTTTCTCACTCGGGGTCTACCGTCCAAAAAATAAATTCAAACTGTCCAAGTTATTAACACTCGAGGGGACGTAAGACTTATTAGGCAACCCCCGAACTTTAAAGGCTAAGGTCGTTCCGAGTTAACAGTATTCGAGGGCACAAAGCTTATTTGGCAACGCCCAATTAAAAGGCCAAGGCCGTTTCGAGTTAACAGCACTCGACGGGACATAAGACCTATTAGGCAACCCTCGAACTTTAAAGGCTAAGGTCGTTCCGAGTTAACAGTACTCGAGGGAACAAAGCTTATTTGGCAACGCCCGAATTAAAAGGCTAAGGCCGTTTCGAGTTAACAACACTCGAGGGGACGTAAGACCTATTAGGAAACCCCCGAACTTTATAGGCTATGGTCATTCCGAGTTAACAGTATTCGAAGGCACAAAGCTTATTTGGCAACACTCGAATTAAAAGGCCAAGGCCGTTTCGAGTTAACAGCACTCGATGGGATGTAAGACTGTTGCTTCCTTACGCACACGCAAGTATACGTGATCGACAAGTAATATAGGACAATGAGTCCGGATTATCGTACCCAAGGGACTTAAGTTTAACTACCTTAGAACAACTAATATCGTTATTTTATCAAGCAAGATCAAGTTTAGTATATGATTTAGTCTAAATTATAATTCTAAATTAATTCTAGAAATTGCAAAGAACAATTATGTATTTTTGTAATCAATAAAACAAAGATTCCAGGGTTGTGATTTTATTCTCAATCCTATTGCGTTCTAATTGAATTATCGTTTATATAGTTAATGTAAGATTGCTAATTAATCGATAATGATACTCATAACCTTCTTCCGAAGTACTATTCGCCTATTCCTAACAAGATTAATGCCTATATTCCTATGGAATTAATCTAGCAAGAATGCATTAAGAACACGATTTATATAATTAAGCATGGTGTTTAAGTATATTCCTATCTTAACCACGAATCCGCTCTTTTTAACAAAGTTAAGAACATGCTTTCTTCAATTCTTATTCTAATCTAAACTTAGTTTTCCCAAACATAGCATAGATAATTGATAGAACTTAATTGATGGCCAAAACAATTAAGCAATTTAGCATAGAATTGAAGAAACAATCTTATCCACATTAACTATTAAAATAAATTCATCAAGTTAGAAACACAATATTCATGGCTAATCACAACCCCAGAACAAAGGGTGATTAGCCACTCATGTTCAACAAAATCAAATAACTAAGTAAGAAAAACTAAAATAGAGATACTAGTTTGGATTGATGAACTGAGAATTTGTTGATGTTGTTGATGTTCCTAGGCCTCCTTTTGCTCGAAAATCATGTTCTCTCCCTCCTAGATAGGTTTAGGGATGTTTATATAGGAGTTGGGAAGGTTTTGGGGCGGTTTAGGGTCTTCTAGGTCGAGTAGGAGACGATTTCCGAAGTTGGTCCCCTGGTCAGCGCCTAGCGCCCCCCGGGGGACTGAAGGCAGAATGTCTTCTAAGCTCACTGCCTCCAGCGCCACAAGCAGCGCTGGGCGCTGGCCTGTGGGCTGGCTTCCTCCTTCGTCGTTTCTTCTCGTTTTAGCTTGTTTTCTTCCCCGATTTCGTCCCCGATTATTTTTAACTCATTCCTACACATAAAAATATATTATATTAACATGAATCAATGCAATTAACATACAAATCCACACAAACAAGAGCTAAATATGGGATAATTTATACATCATTTAATATCTTTTCTACCAATTATCAACACCCACACTTAAACTCTTGCTCGTCCTCGAGCACTGGGACTTTAACCAACCTTTCCCAACTACTAACTTTTAGCTTAGCATGAAACATTCAACATTAAAACACTTCATACTCTTGAACACAATCAATACTAATTGAACAAGTATGAACACATAAGTTATCCATATCATTCCCATAAAGTTCAATTAATCCCATTAATTCAATCACATTCAACACCCCAATTGTCATCACCCAACCTCAAAAGCCGACTTGCCACATTAAGCTACTTCAATTCATATACTTACCCAACAAGACAATTCATACATTACCAATTGTTCATGAAATCATGTGCCTCACCAATATATGAAGAGTGAATAAAGATATATATGAATGGAATCACACAAGATTTGCACACAAACTCTCACTCTCACAAAGAACTCATATGCATCCTATAGAGTACCATAAGCTTGCCCGTAGTGTAGACTTCCACTAATTGAGTTAATCAAATCTAAGATCAAGTAGGACTTTGTCGGGTTGTAATGTAGGCTAGGGGACGGGTAAGGTATATTTGGTAATAGTGACTAGTCCTCCTAAGCACTTAATACACTACGCTCAATATTCAAACACTTCTTTTTCTTCCAATTCTTAAACTTGTCTCATATACATGGCCCTTTTCTTTTCAATCACTTAGCATACTACAATAGGAGGTGAATTTTTCATCTCTTTTCCACTATCAAAATTTTTTTTTTCTTTCCTTTTATCAAACAATTTCTTTCTTTCTTATTTTTCATCCTCCATCCACATTATTCATTTGCTAGTGAATTTTTTTTCAATTTAGCTTCTCGTAGCCAACAAGTTCTTTCATGGTTCCATTCTTTCACAAGACAATCCCTCTAACCATCCTTACTTCTTCTAGCGACTAAGTGCTTTCGGAGGTAAAGGTTCAATTAAGGCTAAATTCAAGAACAAAATAATGGGAATGGCTTGTAATGTAAGTACACAATGAAAGAGGCTCATAGGCTCAAAAGGGCTAACAATGGACAAATTTATATTCGATGCGACAAGCACATCCAAAATCAAACAAAGAAGTGCCTATATCATTTCTTAGATTATCCCAACTTACAATTTCGTTTTAATTAACACACGAGGCAAGTTCTAGACTATATAAGATAGCATAGAGAATCAAAACCTTACTCACACAATGCACATGACTCAATCACAATGGTTCTGTTCAAAATTTAAGTTAAGCAAGCATATACACTTGAAATAATTAAGTATTAATACACTCTATGTTACATAAGTCAACTATTGAGAAGAGGCGTCACACATTGGGTTGTTTTTCCTTCGACTTATAATTTAACTCACCGGGAAATGGATCATGCGTCATCACTTATTGCACTAGTATTAACTATGTCAAGAAGCAATTCATTATTACTCAGTTCTTCCTAAAACTAATCCTAAAAAGAAATTAAAGTTTAAAGTTGCCCGGTTCGGATTACATCCTTGGAAAAGAACCGGTGCCCTAAGAAAAACCAAGAAAAATTAACTACTAGTCTAAAAATAAAGGAAAATTTTTTGTTATTTTTAGTCCAATTTTATCCCTCAAGAAAAACAATCCATCGTCGGGAAAAATTGGAATATCTATATCCATTTTTTTTCGTTCTGCTGGTTTTTACTCTAAAAATGACAATAAATAAGAGAACCGAAATAATAATACTATTACACTAAAGAAATAAATTAACTAACAAAGTAAAACTAGCAAACTACAAAATATCAAGTCACACAACAGTTACACACAACATACAACACCAGCACAGGTAGTTCGCCCACCCCACACTTAAATAATGCATAGTCCTCGATGCATTTAAAATATGTAAAACAAAGTAGGGTGAGAAGAAAAACTCCCTGTTTGCGCTTTTCTCAAATTATCGACGAGATGGTGGAGGAGGTTCCAACGCTTGTACCTTTGCTACTGTTGTCACGGGCCATATTATCCTGCAACACAAGCAAATAGGAATGTGAGCAATTTTTAAAACATATGCAAGTCGTCACATGAACCCACACTTAAAATTGAAGCATCAGTTAAAGTGTTGAGCTGTGGTATCCCGACCCCACACTTAAAGCGTGGAACATACTGCTTGCACTTGTATTTTCCTATCTAATCTAAAAGAATAAAATAAGAAGTTAACTAAAAAAAATGATAAACATTGGGTTGCCTCCCAACAAGCGCCTGGTTTAACGTCGCGGCACGACCCAGATTCGTGCTCTCAATCTAGCTTGATTTCTAGCCTTCGAGCTTTCTCAACAGATGGCCTGAGACGGGTCAGAATGACAGGCCTTTCCCATTCTTCTGCTTTTCTGCGCCCCGGGACATAATTGCCGGAAATATCCGGTACTTTCTTAATTTCTTTCTTCATACTCTTTTCAACCTCCGCAAGCAATCCTCGTTCAATGGGATCAACCGGCATCATGTAAAGCCCTAGTGATGTGGAAGCATTCTCCACCACCGAGATCATTGCTAATTCCTCATAATGGGTAGGCAACCGGAGTGGTTTATAAACCTTGAATACTTCTTCTTGAAAACCCACTCTCATCGTCATTTTGCCCTCGCAGACATCGATAATGGCGCGGCCTGTGGCTATGAATGGACGCCCCAAAATAAATGGGACGTCCTGATCTGGCTCGTAATCTAGGATGATGAAGTCAGCCGGAAATATGAATGAGCCAACTTGGACCAGGACATCCTCAATTACTCCCTCCGGATGAGCGAGAGAGCGATCTGCTAGCTGTAATATGACTGTGGTCGGGCGTGGATCACCTAATCCCAATTGTCGGAATACTGAAAGTGGCATCAAATTTATGCTTGCTCCGAGGTCGCATAGTGCTCTTCCCATAGCATGTTTTCCAATAGATATCTGGATGGTGAAGCTGCCCGGATCCTTTAACTTTTGCGGTAGTTTCCCTTGAATTCTCGAACTGCACTCTTCAGTAAGTGCCACCGTTTCAAACTCATTCAATCTTCTTTTGTTGGCCACAATGTCCTTAATGTACTTTGCATATTTAGGTACCTCTTGTAGAATATCCACTAATGGAATGTTTATTTTCACCTGTTTTAAGATCTCAAGGAATTTTTTGTAGGCCTCATTGTCTTTCAACTTCTGTAATCTTTGTGGAAAGGGAGGTGGTGGCCTTGCAACCATTTGTGGGGGTTGCTTAGCTCCTGTCTCGTTGACTGATTTTTCCACTTCGTTGCCCTTTTCTGCAGTTACCTCCATGGTAGTTAGTTTTTCATTGAAAGTTACCTGCTTCTTCTTTTTCTTTTCGACCTCCTCTAGCTGCCTCCCATTCCTTAATGAAACTGCATTGAGTGATGTCCGTGGGTTAGCTTCAGTGTCGCTGGGTAATGCCCCAGCAGGTCGAGTATTCTGTGCTCCGGCCAATTGCTCCAACTGGCGTTCCAAATTTTTCACTGTAGTAGTGAGGGTTTGATACTCCGTTCTGAATTGTTTGTTATCCTGCACTAGCTGCTTCAGTAATTCATTTGTGTTATCCTCATATTGAGGAGGTTGCCTCTGTGATTGGTTATAGTTTCCCTGAGGTCTGCTCATATTCTGTTGCGGTTGATTACCTCCCCAGGAAAAATTAGGATGATTCCTCCAATTTGGATTGTAGGAATTTCCATACTGTGCATGTTGATTCCCGGGGCCCCGGCTTTGTTGTCCCACATAATATATAGACTCTGGGTTGATGGGACACATATCACTTGTGTGGTGATCGCCACACATCTCGCAGCATATTGACATTTGCTGAACCTGTTGCCTGGGTTGAACCTGCTGCATATTCATTCTGTTCATCTGATTTGCTAATTTAGCCATTTCTGCTCTCATGGCTGCTAAGTCATCCAATTCTATCAAACCTGCTCCTTTCTGCTTTATGGCTCTGCGTGAGTCACCATGACCTTGCCAATTATGGTCATTGGCTGTAAAGTTGTTCAATAAAAGTTGGATTTCGCTGTATGGTTTAGCCATGCAACTTCCACCGCATGCTGAATCAAGGTTCATCTTGGAGGCCTCATCTAAACCGTCAACAAATGTATGCCCGAGTACCTCATCTGTTTGGCAATGGTGTGGACAATCTCTCAGTAGCTTTTTGTACCTCTCCCATGCCTGTCTAAGGGTTTCCCCCTCTCTTTGTTCAAAGCCCAAAATTTAACTTCTCAGTGATTTGGTTTTCTTGGTGGGAAAGAATTTTATCAGAAACTTTCTTGCCAAGTCATCCCATGTGTATATACTGTTTGCCGGCTCCTTCTGTAGCCACTCTTTTGCTTCCCCCAACAGAGAAAAGGGAAACAAAGTCAATCTTACATAATCCTTCGACACATTCGGGTAGTTGTATGTGTCTGTTATCTCCAAGAAATTCTGAATGTGTCTCTGTGAGTCTTCGTGAGGCAGCCCCACATATTGGCCCGTAGACTGGATGAGTTGCACCATATACTGCTTCAGCTCAAAATGTCCTGTGATCTCGGGCTTGACAATTGCCTGAGTCATATTGGCCAGATTAGGCCTTGCAGCTTCGATCACCGCCCTTTCTACGTTTCCTGCCATCTCGATAGGCTGCGGTTGCACAACTATGTCCAGCTCCGGATTAGTTCTGGTCCTGGCGTCAACTTCCCTCCTTGATCTGTGTAAGGTACGTTCAATCTCTGGATCAAAGGGAAGCAGGTTGTTTGCACTTCTACTTCTCCGCATTCAACAGAAAAACCTGTGTCAAAGCAAACAACGTTAGCTGATTAATAAAACTTGAATGAATAACAAATAAAAGCTGTAATTGGTAAAGCAGTAGAATTGTTAAGTCCCCGGCAACGACGCCAAAAACTTGTTGCTTCCTTACGCACACGCAAGTATACGTGATCGACAAGTAATATAATACAATGAGTCCGGATTATCGTACCCAAGGGACTTAAGTTTAACTACCTTAGAACAACTAATATCGTTATTTTATCAAGCAAGATCAAGTTTAGTATATGATTTAGTCTAAATTATAATTCTAAATTAATTCTAGAAATTGCAAAGAACAATTATGTATTTTTGTAATCAATAAAACAAAGATTCCAGGGTTGTGATTTTACTCCCAATCCTATTGCGTTCTAATTGACTTATCGTTTATATAGTTAATGTAAGATTGCTAATTAATCGATAATGATACTCATAGCCTTCTTCCGAAGTATTATTCGCCTATTCCTAACAAGATTAATGCCTATATTCCTATGGAATTAATCTAGCAAGAATGCATTAAGAACACGTTTTATATAATTAAGCATGGTGTTTCAGTATATTCCTATCTTAACCACGAATCCGCTCTTTTTAACAAAGTTAAGAACATGCTTTCTTCAATTCTTATTCTAATCTAAACTTAGTTTTCCCAAACATAGCATAGATAATTGATAGAACTTAATTGATGGCCAAAACAATTAAGCAATTTAGCATAGAATTGAAGAAACAATCTTATCCACATTAACTATTAAAATAAATTCATCAAGTTAGAAACACAATATTCATGGCTAATCACAACCCCAGAACAAAGGGTGATTAGCCACTCATGTTCAACAAAATCAAATAACTAAGTAAGAAAAACTAAAATAGAGATACTAGTTTGGATTGATGAACTGAGAATTTGTTGATGTTGTTGATTTTCCTAGGCCTCCTTTTGCTCCAAAATCACGTTCTCTCCCTCCTAGATAGGTTTAGGGATGTTTATATAGGAGTTGGGAAGGTTTTGGGGCGGTTTAGGGTCTTCTAGGTCGAGTAGGAGACAATTTCCGAAGTTGGTCCCCTGGTCAGCGCCTAGCGCCCCCCGGGGGACTGAAGGCAGAATGTCTTCTAAGCTCACTGCCTCCAGCGCCACAGGCAGCGCTGGGCGCTGGCCTGTGGGCTGGCTTCCTCCTTCGTCGTTTCTTCTCGTTTTAGCTTGTTTTCTTCCCCGATTTCGTCCCCGATTGTTTTTAACTCATTCCTACACATAAAAATATATTATATTAACATGAATCAATGCATTTAACATACAAATCCACACAAACAAGAGCTAAATATGGGATAATTTATACATCATTTAATATCTTTTCTACCAATTATCAAAGACCTACTAGCAACCCCCTAACTTTAAAGGCTAAGGTCGTTCCGAGTTAACAGTACTCGAGGGCTCAAAGCTTATTTGGCAAGGCCCGTATTAAAAGGCCAAGTTCGTTTCGAGTTAATAGCCCTTGGGGGGACGTAAGACCTATTAGGCAACCCTCGAACTTTAAAGGCTAAGGCCGTTCCGAGTTAATAGTACTCGATGGCACAAAGCTTATTTGGCAACCCCGAATTAAAAGGCCAAGGCCATTACAAGTTAGCAGCATTCGAGGGCACATAACTTATTTGATAACACAAGGGCACAAAGCTTGTTTGGCATTACTTGAACTATAGAGGCTATGGCCACATAAACACGGCTCGGAGACGTCTGAAGAACAACGAGGCATTAAAATTTTGCTGATCGATCCGATCAAGTTTGGCCGGACCTGCTGATTTTGACAATCACTCACTGAATCAAATTCGTACCACTTACGTCATGAGTTTATCGTCACTTGTCAGAGTAAGAATGAGGAGCTCATATAGTGAATATTTAAGGTTCATATCATTTCTCGTCATTACTCTATGAAAGACGAGACGACTATCTGTATACGGTCGGAATCGGGCTCGAATGTTGCACGACAGATCGAGCTTGGAACGCGAAGGGTTGAAGATCGGCCTCGAGTTTCATCGAGGTAGAACACGAGGTCAGAATGTCCGTCCTCGAAGAACATCGAGCCCGTTATTCGGAACCGATGCTGACCCCGAACATGCCCGAGGGGAGAACACCGAGCCCGTTTTCGGAACAGACGCTGACCCCGAACATGCTCGGGGGAGACCCTCGAACTTAAATAACGGAAAGCCAGAATATCCATAGTGGGACGAGCATCGCAGAGGGAATCTCGGCACAAATTAATGGAACCATTTAATTAGCAAATCAGGAGTTTTTTACCTTATATAGAGTTGTACCTAAAGTAGGATTTCTCTACTATATAAAGATGGGTCTAATTATTTGTAAGGACACTTGGAATCTCATAAAAAAATATAGCTATAGATTGGTCTCTTAAATCATTATCTTTTCAATTTCAATTATAATCGTTCCTTGCCCAAGGACCAACCAACGTAGTCATCATTGTTTAGCTTGGGTGGTTTGCTTCCTTCATTTATTACGTAATTTTAATTTCGATTTGATTATTCGTCACGTATCCTTAAGACCACATATAAATTCAATTGTTATCCGATTTTCAGGATAAACACAGCTATTATCAGTATTTTATACCATGTTAAAAGCGATTATCCAAAAGTTTAAGCTACATATTAAAAGGATCAAACTTTTAACAACTCAGTTATGTTATGTCTCGACACAAGTTTTTTCCCTCTTGGAACAAGAGCCATCGGATGCTTAAGATATTTATCCTAACAAACTATGGGACTACCAAGAGACTAACTGAATGCAATAAAAATATTTAATCTGGCCTATAGTACTAAATATCATGATAAAATATAAAACAGAAAAAGTTTCGCGTATCAAACTCTCATCATGCACGGATATGAGGAATAGTCGAACCATAAAAATTTATTGTACAGAATCTTACTCTGTAATAGTCGAACCATAAAAATTTATTCTACAGAATCTTACTCTGTATTTCTGCCCGAGATTTATCTAGAGAAATCTGTAATTTATTGTCAAACACCAAAAAGGATGAGTCATAAAATCATGAAATAAATATGCCAACTAACATTGGGTTTATAAACAGATTCAAAAGAATCAGTTACCTTGGTAGTTGGAGTTGGTTAAAATTTATAGGCTTACACCAAAAAACTTGGCTAACTAGGACAGAAAGATTCTCGAGAAATATCGAAAAGTAGGACAGAAAAATCAAAAGAGTATCTCTAGGGTATCGTGAAACTGTAAATAACGATGTAAACTAACGGCTACGTGACATACTGGTCAAACTTGCAAAAGTCTTTAATTTGTACTCACTTTACGAGAAAATGCAACTAAAAAAAGAAAAGTGATATTCATCCATGTTGGGTGCGTAAAAAACCAAAACACACACACAAATATACAAATTTTTGACTATTTAACTTATGTATTTTCCCCTTAAAAAACAAAGAAACTTGTAACCTGTTTGGCTAAACTTTTTTAATTTTAGAAGAATTTTTTTTAAAAGAATTATTTTCTATTAAAGTTGAAGTATTTAGTCAAGCTTTATAGAAGAAAAAAATAATCTTTTGAAAAGAAGCAGAAGTAGTTTTGGAGAAAATAAAAAAGTAGTTTCTTTTCAAAAGTATTTTTTTGAAAAAGTACTTTTGAGAAAAAATATACTTAGAAGCAGATTCTAAAAACTTGACCAAAACACTAATTGTTGCTAAAAAGTACTTTTCAAATTAATTAGTCAAACATAAATTCCTTCTTGCCAGAGAAAAAATAATTCTCAAAATAAATTCTTTTTTTCACTTGACCAAACAGACTATTAGACATATTTGGCTTTTGCAGCAGTAAATTTTTTTTTCCCCTATCTAAATAGGATCAAAGAAAAGTACAACTCCAACATTCATAAACAAAAAACAAAAAAAACAAAAACAAAAAAAAAAAAGGAAAAGAAAGCTTTGTATTTCGTACTTCTCAGTACACTTATTGCTCGTCCGTGGTTATTTGCACTACCCTAAGGGGTCGTTTGGTAGGCCGTATTAAGTAAAATAATTCTCGTATAAAAATTTAATCCGTCCAATACCATGTTTGGTTGGTCAATTCAATTTACTCCTACCTAATCCAGGGATTAGTAATACCTCATACGAGGGATTAACTAATACCAAGGAAAGCAAGGGATTACTAATCCCTGGGTTAGCTATACATGGATAAGACTTAAAATTACTAAATCCAGACTTATACATTGCATAATTAATTTTTAATACAATGAACCAAACACTTGATAAAAAATAATCCCAGCACTACAATCCTTGCATTACTAATCCCTGCATTACTTGTGTTCGTACCAAACGATCCCTAATAGTAGTAGTATTCGGACTACCTTGTCCCATCCATTAATTATCCGAGTAATTTCACAAATGGATATCTAATTATAATTATTTTTCTTTTGTCAAAATTATATAACTTTATTTTTTCACACAAAAAATATATAATTATGAATTTTTTTTCACTAAAGTCATATAACTTTATTTTCTCAACAAAAATCATAAAACTTTCCCCAACTCATACAAAAATTATAGTGGTCGGAAAATAAAATTTTCGTTATTATTTTCTAATTTTATATTTTTTCAATCTAATAAATAATTAACCAATTAAAATAGAAAAAATATGAGTATATTTTAGCCACTCCTAAAAATAATAGCCGATAAAATATATTTCTTATATATGTGTATTATATACATATAAAATGCACATTCTATATATATTTTGGCTAGCAAATGCATAAGTTTCTGCCGGATAGTTAATTACATATATATATTTTTAAAAATAGGAATGACCAAACCCCGCCTCACCCAATATCCATATACGTAAATTAAAATAATACTAAAAGTAAATTCTTCCCCCATAAAAATTTAGTTAGGAATGCATGAAATTCTGACAAGAAAACAAAGAAATAAAAAGTATAACTAGAGAGCACTTGAAATAAAAATGCTATCAATTTGAATAAATTGTTAAAAATAAAATAAAATATAGAAGTATCATATTTTGAAAGATTTATTATTCACTTTTAGTATTATTTTAATCTTTATGTATATGAGTATTGGGTTGGGCGGGCCAGGTAGGGTTGAGTTATTCCTATTTTAATTGGATTATTATTTATTAGACTGAAAATAAAAAAAAATCACAAAATAAAAAAATACTATTAAAAATTATATATTTCGATCACTATAATTTTGGGGTGAGATAGTAAAAGTTTTATGATTTTTGTGTGAGAAAACATAGTTATGTGACTTTGATGAAAAAAAAGTCATAGTTATAAGATTTTTATGTGAGAAAACAAAGTTATATGACTTTGGTGAAAAAAAGCCAAAATTAAATGATCATTTATGAATTTTCTCAATTATCCTATAGGATCTATATTTATTATCTATTATTAGCACAATTATTAAATAACTTCATATATATATAATATTTTATTGGCGAAATATTCAAAATATATAATAAAATTATGATTGTACAAGTAGTATTTCTTGGAAAATTATGATAATTACTCGAAAAACTCATTTTAATAATATACAAGTTACACCTATTTAGGAAACATTTACATACTTGCATAAGTCAAATTAATACATTAAACCCAAGGGCAAAGCCCGGGGGGAGGGGGAGGGGGCAGCCGGAAAGGATAGTTCCTGAGGTTCTAGAAAATAATAAATAGAAGCGTGGGTACATATAAACCTGACAGATGGAATAAGAATCATTTTTTGGGCAATATTTCATTTGCTATAAAAATGTAGGACATAAATAAAAAATTTAGTAGTATTTTGCACAATTTCTATTTCTCTTAGGAAGTCATTTCAAATTCATATGAACAATCAACATTCATTACTACACTAATATAACAAGCTATTACAATACACATAGTGAACTTTTCTCGTAAAGCTCACCAAGTCAAACTTTGTATCATAATCGGACCAAGAGTAACTCATTTGTTTAGAAATGAATTCTTTAAATCAAAGGATTTTAATAATTGAGTCTTTTTTGTACGGAGACATATGTCACAACCACATGACATTCATAGTTTTTCAAAAAAATACTATTCTTTTTAAATCCTTCGGGGTCGTTTTGTACGAACACAAGTAATACAGGGATTAGTAATACAGGGATTAGTAGTACAGGTATTAGTAATATAGGGATTGTAGTGCTGGGATTATTTTTTATCAAGTGTTTGGTTCATTGTATTAAAAATTAGCTTGTGTTTGGTTTAAAACTGTACAAAATCTTCTTTGCAATTATACCCTTGAATATTCTTCTTTCTATATATAAAGAAATATAGGAGAAGGGTTTGAGGGGCGATTTAGTAATTTTAGAGTCTTATCCATATATAGTTAATACAGGATTAGTAATCCCTTGATTTCTTTGGTATTAGCTAAGCCCTCGTATGAGATATAAACAATCCATGTATTAGGTATGCATAAATTGAATTAAGCAACCAAACATTATATTGGACGAATTAAATTTTTATATAAAAATTATTTTACTTAGTACAGCCTACCAAACGACCTCTCAAAGTACTTATACTTGCAATGATCTCGATCCCCTCTGGAAATTCTGATAGTTTTGTCATTATAGGAACTAGGATGATATAATTATACAATTATCAATTTCGGAAATAACTAAAACTAACTAGTACTCCCTCCGTTTATTTTTATTTGTCTAGTATTTTAAAAATAGAGTTTCACTTTTACTTGTCACTTTTAGTATATCAAGAAAAGATAAAAAAGATTTCCTATTATACTCATAGTATTAATTACTCATTTTCAATCATTTTCTTAAATCCGTTAAAAATATACATCAATTAATATGAATATCATAGTAAATTATGCATATTATTTCTTTTTCTTTTTTAAATATGCAAAGTACATAGTGAATAAGTAAAATGAGCAGAGAAGTTGAGACAGAAGGTTGGAAATAGAAACAAGTACCCATTAAATCCTTTTGTCGTTGAAACTTGCGACCTTCCTTGAACCTTGAAAGCAATGTTTCTTCCACTAGGTAAAAATTTCCCTATCAAATACAGCAATTCAAAGACCTTGGTAAAACTGCACACTCGTAGAAAAGAAACTAAGCTTTTCGACATAAGAATCGTAAAATTTCGAAAAAAAATAAAAAAAAAAAATTCAAGAGAAGGTATTTGAAAATAAGAGTAGTTGTCTTTAAATATGAATATAATTTTGGGTTGTTTATGATTTTTTGTAAGTGATTTGAATGAAAATATTAAAAAACAGCTTTTTTAGAATTTTTTAAATTTCCGAAAAATTTCAAAATTCATAGATGAATGAAATTGAGAATTTTATGGTCAAACAGTAATATCGAAAAAAAAGTGAAAAAATTTTCATGGTTAGACGGTTAAGTAAATTGTAGGGAAAACTTAAGAATTACATGGACGGGACCTTAAGAGAAGTTAATTGTACAAGCTACCCACTTTTCAGACGGATTGTTGAAAATTGGTTGGAAAATTATCATCTTTAATGTGAAAACACCAACAATATAGTGTCATAAATTTCAAACTTATTTAAGTAGATAAAAAATCCAGGACACTTTCATAAATTTTAAAATTTATGATAGCGTCCTGAATTTCCTCTAGGAAACTATCTAAATCTAGACAATATTATGAAATTTGACTTTTTATTTCGAAATTCTTAACATTGATATATGAATTTTTAATATCGACCTTTTTGTAATAACTTTTGAATCTATAGCTATTTTTCGATTAAAAAGTATGAAAATAGCTATTTTAGAACTTCAAACATAAAGAGAAGGGTCCTCTTTGCCATAATGTGAAGCAACATAGAGCCGTAAAACCCTATGGGCTTTGGCCCCCACCTTGTCCTTATTCCTCTCGTACACCTTGTCCAAAATACCCGTGTTCTGTCCTTCGCCGTTTGCTATCAACAGGACGGTAAAGTAAGATTTAGCTCGATAT
Source organism: Nicotiana obtusifolia (assembly GCA_002018475.1). NCBI lineage: Eukaryota > Viridiplantae > Streptophyta > Magnoliopsida > Solanales > Solanaceae > Nicotiana > Nicotiana obtusifolia. The sequence continues at coordinate 24,224 of MCJB01049096.1, read as the reverse complement.
GTGTTTGTTTAGATGGTAATAGACGATATTATTCGAGTTTTTGTCCTCTTTCTTTGTATTTTTCTTTTGCGGTATTATTTTTTATTAATAAAATTCTATAATTTGCCCCAAAAAAAAAGTTTGCTATCACACCCACTAGTAAAACTAAAAAGGATTAGAATATTTGTTGAGTTGTACCACATCGGTGGGATTTGAGGTCTTTGGTCTCGTTATATGGTCTTGGGCAATGCTCATCTCATAAGCTAGCTTTTGGAGTTGAGTTAGGCTCAAGGTCCATTTTTCATGATATCAGAGTCAGGTCCATCCCAATTATTGTTAGCAATGTTGGACCCCCATTTATGTTGTCCACGCTCCAGAGTGCAGGCCTGGGCGTGAGGGGGTGTGTTGAGTTGTCCCACATCGATGAGATTTGAGGTCTTTGGTCTCCTTATATGATCTTGGCCAATCCTCATCTCGTACGCCAGCTTTTGACTTGAATTAAGCCCAAAGTCCATTTTTCAATTTTAAAATAAAAAGAAGAAAAAAAATAAAAAGTAAAAAGCTTCTGCTATTTCCTCCATAAATAGCTTCATATCCTATAGCCCAAACACCACCACTTCTTTACTACCATCTCTATCTTTCTTGCTAAAGCTCTCAACATTTTTTAAATTTCATCCCAAAAAAAAAAAAAACATTACAAAAATGGCCATCAGAAAATCAAACAAGTTATCACAAGCTACAGTGTTGAAGCAAATTTTGAAGAGGTGTTCGAGTTTGGGTAAGAAGCAAGGCTATGACAACGAAGATTACTGTCTTCCCATTGATGTACCAAAAGGACATTTTGCAGTTTACGTAGGGGAAAATCGAACTCGATATGTTGTACCAATTTCTTTCTTAACTCACCCTCAGTTTCAATGCCTCCTCCAACAGGCCGAGGAAGAATTTGGATTTGATCACGACATGGGTATAACTATTCCCTGTGAAGAATTGGTTTTCCAATCACTGACTTCTATGATCAGGTGCTGAAGTATTTAGAAAAGTAAAGAAAAAGAGAGTGAATATTTGTTAAATATCTAATGCGTTCCCCGATCGAACAAGGTATTTTTGGAGGAGAAACTATGCGTTTTTGGGATCTGCGTGCTCCATAGTTAGAGCCTCTACGGGGTCCAAATGGGTTCGTTAGATCTTTTTTGGAGTTAAGAAGGATGGTGCAATTTGGTGTTTTTTGCTTCTCTTTTTTTTCTAACATCTTTCTTTACTCTATTTTTTTCATTTTTTGGGGTTTCTGTTTTTTTTTTTTTTTTTTTTTTTTTTTTTTTTTTTTTTGGTTAGGGGTATTTTCTTGTTTTGTAATTTTCCTCTAATCCTGACCTAGGAAACCACATGATATTATTAGTAGTGTTTTTTTATAGTTCAGAATCAGATTTGTAAACAAATCTTGGAAATTTTTCCTTGCAGTGGTGCATTTTTGCGCCCTGTGAGAGAAGTGAATATATCTGAATCTATTTGCCATTTTTGGATACAAATGTCTCTCAGTTTTTTTGCATTTTTACTGCATCTTCAATACTTTGTTTAGGAAAAATCAAATTGAGCATACTAGAATGGTCTGATTTGTGATCTACTCGGGATTGTTTAGTACGAACACAAGTAATGCAGGGATTAGTAGTAATATTGGAATTATTTTTTATCAAGTGTTTGGTTCATTGTATTAGGGTCTTATCCAAGTATAGTTAAACCTGACATAAGTAATCTCTTGGTTTCCTTAATATTAGCTAAGTCCTCCTATGAGTTATAAATAATTCATGTATTAGGTATGCATAAATTGAATTGAGCAACCAAATATTATATTGGACGGATTAAATTTTTATACAGAAATTATTTTACTTAATACAGCCTAACAACGACCCCTTAGAGTCTCCATGTTATGTTCTCCAAATTTCTAGTCAAAGTAAATGGCAATACAAATGGATGGTGACAATGGCAAAGACAAAAGATTTTAATAAAAGAAGTCAAAATATAAAGAAGAAAATGCATAAAAAAAGTTTTTAAAGTGAATTTAACATATATATATATATATATAAAGGTTACTTATCTACACCATGTAACTGACTTGTCCTAGTTCCTACATTACTGACTTATAGTATTAAATGATAGGGGTTCGTATTGGTGGTATTTATTACTAGTGGTTACAAAGTAGATGAATTTACATTATAAGGCTCCTACTCGTAAAAATGATTAAATTAAAAAAAATGCATTTCTATAATAATTATACTTTTACATCAATTTCTTACATAATTTAGACAAATATTAAAGAATTAACCTAATTAGTCATTTACTCAATCGTTTAAATTAAAAATAAGTGTATATAACCAAATATAATAAATATAATTAGTATATTATATTTTTATATATATATATAAATATATATATATATACTGACCATAAAAAATAAACAGTAACTCGGACCAATTATTTCCGTGTTTGGCCCATAAATTTAATTAAGGCTGTGAGCCTGTGAGTCAGGAGAAAGCCTATAGCTTTTAAGTTAGTCGATCCCACAATTTAACATTTTTATTATAATTCAGAGCAGGGGTATACAAGGATCGGATTAGTTCGGTTTTTGTTAAAATCGAACCAAATCAATTGTATCGGTTTGGATTGGTTCGGGTTTTTGAATTTTTTGTTACTTACATATTATTTCAATCTTATTTTATAAAATATTTGATAAGTAAATATATATTTATTAAAAATATAAAAATTGACAAACATATTATTTATTAAAATATTATTATGGGAGAATTCCACTAGTAACACATAATAGTTATTTTTTTAGTCGTCTGACAATAAATTTTCATTTATATACACTTTCAGGTTAACCGAATTTAGTAATTAAACATAAAAATCAATATGATACCTAAATACTAATAATCAATTCACATTCAAAAAAGATATAAGAATATAATAGATCTTAACATATGATATGAATATGGAAGAACAAAAAGACAGACGCATTTCAGTAACACTTGATAAGAAAGTGATCATACAACCCATTATTTAAGGTCAACAAATATGGAGCACTTCATATTCTATTAAAATTTATATCATGCAAGAGAATCCCAAATATTTCTAGATATTTTTTGAAGAAAATTCTATATAAAATCTTAAAAGTATATATAAAAATTATATATTTATATGTCGGATTGGTTCGAGTTTTTTTTACTCAATGCCAAACCAAGTCGGGTTTTTAATCGATTTAGTTTGACTTTTCGATTTGGTGCAATTTTTCATAAACCCTTACTTCAGAGGTCCAATTGTAACAAGAGAAAAATTTAAAAAAATGTAAACTTAAAAACAAGAGTTCATTTTTGCAGTCCACCAACAGGAAAATATAGTATATTGTATAACAAAAGTTCATTTTATAAAAATAAAGGCCATTCAAATTTTTTTAAAGACCATATAATAAGACTAAATGAATTATTTGCGGAATCATTTTGATACAGCAAACCAAACAGATTAATAAGAGTTATTAATGCATTGTGTATATTTTATTATTCTTTCGATTGCGATCTCAAAATTTTACAACCTAAAAAATCCAGATTTCTGCGTCTTGCACCAACAATTTTTTTTATATAAAAACAAGGACAATACTTCTTGTCATTGATTTTATCGTATATTACTGTGGTTACTAAATTAATGTTGATTCCGTACATCTGATTTCTCCTTTAATATTCCAAGTACAAACAAGTGGGTACTTTCATCAAGTATTAACTTCATTTTTTACGAGGGAGAGTTAGACTTCGTTTCAAAGATAGGAAATTCTCACGTAAGTACGACTAAGTATCAGTTGAGGAATATAGATAAAAATAAATTGGGCCAACTAGCGAGCAAGTTGGAGAAAGCGCAGTGTATAGCTTCTTTGAACGTCTCGCTGATTGATTACTACGTCCAGGGACAGGACTAATCCCGAAAGAGAGATCTTTCTTTATGATTATGAAATCGCTTTGATTGAAAAGTTATATTCGAAAAAACATAATAAGGGGTCATTTAGTAGGCTATACTAAGTAAAATAATCCCTGTATAAATATTTAATCCGTCCAATATAATGTTTGGTTGCTCAACTTAATTTATGCATACCTAATACATGGATTACTTATACCTCATATGAGGGCTTAGCTAATACCAAGGAAACCAAGAGATTACTAATCTCTGCATTAACTATACCTGGATAAGACTCTAAAATTACTAAACCGCCCCTCAAACCCTTTTCCTAAATTTCTTTATATATAGAAAGAAGAATATTCAAGGGTATAATTGTAAAGAAGATTTTGTACTGTTTTAAACCAAACACAAGCTTAGATTATACATTACATAGCTAATTTTTAATACAATAAACCAAACACTTGATAAAAATAATCTCAGAATTATAATCGCTACATTACTAATACCTGCATTACTAATCCTTGCATTACTAATCCCTGCGTTACTTGTATTCGTGCCAAACGACCTCTAAGTCAAATAATGCTGCTCCATAATTGACTGGTAAGTTATTGTACGTGGCATCTTATATATTCTTTGGAGGAGTGAATTATTAATATTTATTTACTGATAGTAAGAGCTGCATGTTCATTCGAAGTTATTTACCAACTTAATTTATTTGCATTTTTGTCACATCGTAAACATCTAATTTCCTCTGTACTTCCGTTTTGCAAGAACAACCCATTGATTTAAATATTATCTTAAATACTTTCTTTACAAATTCGTCGTTTTCTTCTTAAAATAATGAAAATAAAATGCCCACATAATCTTAATTTGAACAATTGATTCCGTACGGCTGAATTATTCCAAGTGCAAACAACTAGGGGTAAATGACAGGTAATTTCTTGTAAATGGCATCAATTCTTTCGAGGCATTAATAGATGAAACTGATTAAAAGTCCTCGGACGAAAATATTTTTTAATTTTTTTATATTTGGTTGGTATAAATATTTTGAAAAATATTTTTTTTTAAATTTATTTTTTTTCAATTGGAGGAAAACATTTTTCAAAACTCTTCTTCAACATTCCCCATCTCACCAACCCCCCACACCTATCCCACCCCACCCCACTCTTAACCCATGAGTAGTTTCTTTTCATGATATAAAAAAAAGTATTTTATTTCATTTCAACAAAAAAAAATACTTTTTGTTCATGATGTAGAAAAAATATTTTCTTTCATTTCAACAAAATGAGTATTTTCTTTTCATGATGTAGAAAAAGTATTTTCTTTCGTTTTAACAAAATGAATACTTTTTTTTCATGTTGGAGAAAGAGTAATTTCTTTTTCAAAAAAAAAAAAGAATATTTTCTTTTTAGTTATGTAACACAAATTTCAAAGCTGTTTTTGAGTGAAAAGTAAAGCACCACATTAGTCCCTTTTGACATTTTAAAAAAAATATTTAAATTCTTGAAAAAAATATAGTCCTAAAAACGTTAGATATTTAGAGTAATT
>MCJB01049096.1:0-18738 GCA_002018475.1 Nicotiana obtusifolia | reverse complement strand
GGGGGGGGGGGAGGGGAGCACGGGAAACGTGGGGATTTGAGGGGAGGGGGAGTAAGGAAAACAACATCAAAAATTATTTTTCTAAAAAATATTTTCTTTTCTCTAAGCAAACACTAGAAAATATTTTTCAGAAAAAACTTTTAACTCACCAATCAAATATGAGAAAATAAATGATAAAACAACTCATTTTCCAGAAAAATTATTTTCCTTCATCCCAAACAGACCCATAATCTATTTTATTTTTCTTTTACAAATACAGTTTCATCAGAAACAAATATAATTAAGAATGTGGAAAATTTGAAAATGAAGGTGCCAAAGAAATTAAATATTTTGGACAGTACATAATCTCACAGAATAAATGGGCTTATTTAATTGTAGTGAATCTTTCAACTCCACCTAGAAATTACCCAAATTTCCAAAGTTTGCCTAGTAGTAGGACTACACAACCCAAAATAGTTGGGTTTCAACTTGTTTGATAAAACAAACTAGAATGACATACAAATACTAGAACTAAGGGAACTAATTGTGCTAGTCAAATATCTCATAGATTCTAATCCCTTGAAAACTCCTTCATTTTCTCATTGTGGTGCCACAAAATAATCATAAAAAAAGGATTAAAAAATAATCACAAAATAATCATAAAAAAAGAATTGAGATTCACTTGTAAAATATGGTTACGTAAATATTTTTACATTATAAATATATAGCTAGAACTTGAACTCTCTTTTTTTCTACAACCGAACTTCTTACTTAGGGGTCATTTGGTACGAACACAATTAATGCAAGAATTAGTAATGCAGGGATTATAGTGCTGGGATTATTTTCTATCAAGTGTTTGGTTCATTGTATTAAAAATTAGCTATGCGATGTATAATCTAAGCTTGTGTTTGGTTTAAAATTGTACAAAATCTTCTTTATAATTATACCCTTGAATATTCTTCTTTCTGTATATAAAGAAATTTAGGAAAAGGGTTTGATGAGCGGTTTAGTAATTTTAGGGTCTTATCCATGTATATTTAATACAGGAATTAGTAATCCCTTGGTTTCCTTGGTGTTAGTTAAGCCCTCCTATGAGGTATAAGTAATCCATGTATTAGGTATGCATAAATTGAATTGAGCAACCAAATATTGTATTGGACGGATTAAATTTTTATACAAGGATTATTTTATTTAGTACAGCCTACCAAACAACCCCTTAAAGATATGATAGGTTTTGTACTTACATGTCATTTCTACTGATATGCGTATATATTATAGTTGATTATAAATAGCATATATTTTTTTTCTTTCGGATTTGAAAATTTTCTCAAATTAAAATTTCAAAATTCTATACCAAATTTCGAAAAATTCGTCAAGAATTTAAACATAACTTTAATTCTCAATAATCGAATTAATTAACGGCTGTTATCTCATGACAAAAACCAAGAACCGGAGGAGAATTTTCAGGCTTTAGTAATAAGGCAAAATATATAAATAGAGTACAACTAATAAAGTTACGTTATGTGCATAGGTGTCATAACTCAATTCGCTCGATATGACCCAATTTTTCCCCACCTTTGTTTTGCTTATTGAAAAAAAATGTGAAATTATTCAAATTTGATTTGTGTAATTTGGAGTTCAACTTGTTGAATCAAGTTAGTCAAATTAATAAATGGGTCATAACTGATAAGTGGACCTTGGGTCTAACTCAACCCCAAAAGCTAGCTTATGGGATGAGGATTGCTCAAGACCATATAAGGAGACTAAAGACTTCAAATCCCACCGATATGGAACAACTCAACACACCCCCTCACACCCAGGCCTGCACTCTGGAGCGTGGACTACATAAATGAGGGCCCAACATCAATAACAATAATTGGGGTGGGCCTGACTCTGATACTATGATAAATGGACCTTGGGCCTAACTCAACCCCAAAAACTAGCTAATGAGATGAGGATTGCCCAAGACCATATAAAGAAACTGAAAACCTCAAATCCCACCGATATGGGACAACTCAACAATAACTCAATTTATTTAACCTGCGTGTTACAAAGATTACTAATGATTTGATTTAATTTGTCACCTCTAGCGTAAACCATGCAGATGAACAAAAAAACTAGAATCGCGAAAAAGTTCCAATCATATAGGATATAGACCATGCAAACACGTAACGTTTGTCAAGCTGCATGAATATGAATTCTTGAAGGATAAACCCTATATAAAAATTAAAATATGAACTCTATTATTCATGACACTTGGGGACCAGCACAAAAAGTAAGGGTTTGCTCAATAATAATAAATAGGCGATCATATAAATTTATTGTTATTTTTTTTAGTCATATACATAAATTATATATAATTATATATATAATATATTAATTATGTATATATTATGTTTTCATGGGCTATTTTTAGTTTAAGTTGGATGAGCACGATTATTTTAGGTTAATTCTTATAATAATAATGAGTTATCAAAGTAGTTTGGAGCTAGAGTTTAGATTTGAAAAAGTAGCTTTAATTTTAATAAATCTATTAAATATATATAAAATATTAAATTAAAATTAATAATTTAAAAGAATTAGATCCCCAAATTCTTAATCTTCAAATTTCGTATTCATAATCTTTAAATTCTGACTCTGTCTTTGCAAGTTGATCAATCTTGATCTTTTTCTCTCTCGTTATAATGAACTAGTACCCCACCAATTAGTGATCTGCGTTACCTTTTCTTTGGGTCATTCCCTCTTCTTGTTTCAGCCACAAAGTTTCTGACAGTAACAACTATTTTTATAACATAAATGTAAGAAAATTAGCTAGCCTCTCTTGCATGGAATTGCCTTCTTGTTTTGCCCACGATATACATTGGTAATGATATCTTTTCTGCTAACAACTATTGATTGCTACTGAATGGACTCTGGGCCTAGCTCAACTCAAAAGCTTGCTTATGGGATGAGGATTGCTCAAGATCATATAAGGAGATTAAAGACCTCAAATTATATCGATGTAGGACAACTCAACACACCCCTCACGCCCAGACCTGCACTTTAGAGCGTGGACAATATAAATGGGGGTCCAACATCGATAATAATAATTAGTGTTAAATATATGTAAATATATTTTTGTATCTTGTATTTATGTAAGTTAGGAAAGATAATATTTAGCTCCTTAGAATTAGGCACAGATCATGCTTTCGGCTTTGTATATATACGTTGTTCTTAATGAGAATCGTGGAGGATATATTCTTTCATGGTATCAGTTGCTTAGGGTTCTTCTTCCGCATACGCAACCTTAATTCCGCCCCCTTCTTTCCTTTCTTCTGTTTTCTTTTTTTTTCGCCGGCACTCTCACCATGTCGGACAAATCCTTTCATCCGGCTTTGGCCGTCTCTAATATCAAGAACCATATTCCCATCACTCTTGAGATGGAAAACGTTCAATACTCTACGTGGTCGGAATTATTCAAATTCATGCTCGTTCTCACAGAGTACTAGCCCATATTATCCCTCCGAAAGAAGGTACGTCCAAACCACCTTCAACTGATCAAGAGAAGGAATTGTGGACTACTCTGGATGCCACGGTTCATTCATGGATATATGCCACTATCTCTAATGATCTCCTGTAGACCATCATTGAGCCTGATTCGACTGCTATGGAGGCCTGGGATAGGTTGCGAGACATATTCCAGGACAACCAACATTCCCGTGCCGTTGCTCTTGAACAAGAATTCTCCACCACTTCTATGGAGAATTTCCCAATACATCCTCTTACTGTCAGCATCTCAAGTCTCTCGCTGATCAGTTGAAGAATGTCGGAGCGCCGGTTTCTGATAGCCGGATGGTGTTACAGTTGGTTGGGTCATTCCCTCTTCTTGTTTCAGCCACAAAGTTTCTGACAGTAACAACTATTTTCTGTAACATAAATGTAAGAAAATTAGCTAGCCTCTCTTGCATGGAATTGCCTTCTTGTTTTGCCCACGATACACATTGGGAATGATATCTTTTCTGCTTCAACAACTATTGATTGATACTTGATAAATGGATTTTGGGCCTAACTTAACCCAAAAGTTTACTTATGGGATGAAGATTGTTCAAGACCATATAAGGAGATTAAAGATCGCAAATTTCACTGATGTGAGACAACTCAACACACCCCCTCACGCCCAGGCCTGCACTCTAGAGCATAGACAACATAAATGGGGGTCCAACATCGGTAACAATAATTAGGATAGGTCTGACTCTGATATCTTGGGCCTAACTCAACCCCAAAAGCTAGCTTATGAGATGAGGATTTCCCAAGACCATATAAAGAGACCAAAGACCTCAAATCCCATTGATCTGGGACAACTCAACACTACTAACGGTATTCCGTCTTCCTCTTAAAAATATCTTCACTAACATCATCGACCAATTCCAGAGATGAATGGAACTTATTAATATAACTAAACTTGTTAAATTCAACTGTATTTTCATATTCGAAATACAAATACGAGTGAAAAATCATTAAATTTTAACAAATATTAGTTCATCTTATAAAACTTCAATGAGTTTGATGTTAAAATCGTTAAAGATTGAACTATTAAATTTAAATTATAAATCCGCCTCGATTAATATACGGCTCGCTTTCTTCTTTATCATTCATTTCTTCTTTTTTCCTTTTCTTCCTAACTTACAGTACTTGAATTATTGCTTGGGTCTTGTGTGTCTGGACCATTTATTCATGGCTAAAATATAAAGTTCAAATATTGCTTCTAGCTAAGGCTAATCATTTAATTGAATTTGTTGCACTTCAGTTGAAAGATTAGGTTCCTCATCTCTCAAGATTAAAAAAAAGTTTAAAATGATAAAACAATCGAGCTGAGCCTCTATAAAGCAAGATAAAAGCATCTTCTTGGATAAGAAAGAAACATATTTTAGGTGCAATGTTTATGTATATAAGTCACCAAGATAGAGAAATGTTACAAATTTAGTCCTCTCATCTAAAGATTTTAACTAAAGATTTAGACTAATGCAGGGTCGTTTGGTAAGAACACAAGTAATGCAGGGATTAGTAATGCAAGGATTAGTAATGTAGGTATTAGTAATGTAGGAATTGTAATACTGGGATTATTTTTTATCAAGTGTTTGGTTCATTGTATTAAAAATTAGTTATGCAATGTATAATCTAAATTTGTGTTTGGTTTAAAACTATACAAAATCTTCTTTATAATTATATCTTGAATATTCTTCTTTCTGTATATAAAAAAATTCAGGAAAAGAGTTTGAGGGGCGGTTTAGTAATTTTAGGGTCTTATCCAGATATAGTTAATGTAGGGATTAGTAATTCCTTGGTATTAGCTAAGCCTCCTATGAGGTATAAGTAATCCATGTATTAAGTATGCATAAATTGAATTGAGCAACCAAGCATTGTATTGGACGGATTAAATTTTTATATAGAAATTATTTTACTTAATACAGCCTATCAAACAACCCTCAGAGGTTACACTTTTTTTTCATGAGTCAAGCTATGTCTTTTTTCCCCGGATAATTGGTGATAGTGAAATTTGAATCTTAAACCTTTAATTGCTCTGACATCATGTTGAATTTGTATAACAATAACATATAATTAAACGTTGCACTTATTGTTAGCTAGTCCTATTAATTTTGTCCAGTGATGTTTTAACCAAATATCGTGACGTACAGTACAAATTGAAGGGACAGTCCTAACAAAATCAAAGAATCAAATTGGGTACCAATATACCATAATGAGCAGTCATTTTCATCTCAAATCATTCAAAGAAAAAAAAGGGTATTTCATAATTGTAATTCATAGCTAGAGTACTACTCCTACTTTATATATATATATATCTATATATATATATATATATATATATATATATATATATATATATAATATAGTTGGCTGCATGTTACTTCTATGCAATGTTGTCTCCTATGTTCCATCGTCATCAAACCCTGCTAAATATACCATAAAGACAATTAATTCATTCAGCTATCAACGTGGGACTTTGTTTATGTTAGGTGTGAAGCTTTTTTATTCTTCTTTTTTTGTAAATATTCTTAATTATTAATATATATGTCCCGCCGCCATGGAAGTTTACCTTAACGGGGTGTTACCACGAAATAAGTCTCTTACTAATTTTCTCTCTCTACCTCAACTTTTTTTTTCTTTCTTCAAGATTTCTTCATCTTCTTCGTCAGTTCAGAGTGTTTGAGTTAATCGATCCTAACAGTTTACACAACAAACAGTGTGTCAAGTGTTACCGTTAAAAAATATCTACTGTTTATTCGTACAATTTCATGGTAGTTACATATACATACAATGAGAATCGATCAATATCTTACCAGACCAAAACTATATCTACATTGAATGAAAAAGACAGATGTGGAGACACCTAAGGAAATGTTTGGTTGCAAAGGAAAGACATGTTGGGCTTTAAACATTTAGTTATATGAAATACTGTCAGAAATTCTTGTCGACTAACTGTCGATTATTATTCTTTGACAACGTCGAATACTCTCCAAATCACCTTCGTACATATAGTCAAAATATTACATTATACGTAAAATACGTTTTCATTTGTATAACGATGATGTATTGGTCAGTTTGCGCGTATCTGACTATTCTATACAGTGCGAGCTAATTTTCATCGGCATATATACCAGAAAACCCTAGCTACAAGCACAAATACTACAATATACCAAACACCATTGTCAACTTTCACCCTGATGGAAAAAAATACTACCTAGTATATTTTATAGTATTCTAATGTGTATATTATCTGCATAAATACATGCTCGAAATGTATTTACTCGGACGTGTGATACGCATATTATCACGCATTTCATATGAATTTTATGAAAATTTAAGGACCTTTTAATATATTTTGAATTTAGACCACAAAATTCGTTGAATCGCCTATGTGAAAAGCATGTATAATTCATATAGTAAACAAATATAATAGTTGCGGTCTTTTTTGAGTTGTATTAATTAAGTTAAAATTCATTTCCAACTAAGACAAAAAGATATCAGGTAAATTTTTTTCTAAAGGAATTAAAGATGTAATTCCAAGCATAGACACAAAATAGAAGAGAGCATTTTGTCTATCTTTTTTACAGCGGAGAATTCAAACAAGATCACCTCCAAGAAACTGTCGCAAGTCCCAATATGTTTCACTAGGAAACAAAGCTCAGTTCACAAACTATCGTTTGGTATGAACACAAGTAATGCAGGGATTAGTAATGCAGGGATTAATAATGCAGGTATTAGTAATGCATGAATTGTAGTGTTGGGATTATTTTTTATCAAGTGTTTGGTTCATTATATTAAAAATTAGCTATGCAATGTATAATCTAAGCTTGTGTTTGGTTTAAAACTGTACAAAATCTTCTTTATAATTATACCATTGAATATTATTCTTTCTCTATATAAAGAAATTTAGGAAAAGAATTTGAGGGGCGGTTTAGTAATTTTAGGGTCTTATCCAGGTATAGTTAATGCAGGAATTAGTAATCCATTAATTTCCTTGATATTAGCTAAGCCCTCCTATGAGGTATAAGTAATCCATGTATTAGGTATACATAAATTGAATTGAACAATCAAACATTATTTGGACGGATTAAATTTTTATACATAAATTATTTTACTTAGTACAACCTACCAAACGACCCCTTAAATGTCTTCTATTACTTGTGTGTCTTTTGAGAAAGGCTTTTGGAGAAGAAGACCTCTCTCCCAAACTCTGTGTTTTTCTTTTCAAGAAAGGGAGTATATATTTTCCCTTATGAAGAAAAACTGCAGAAGTTACTCATTTTAACTTCTATTAACTATTAGTAAAAACTTCTATTACTAAAAAAAAGTGGTAAATACCGGTAACTTCCATTCAAATTATTATCTTCTCCTAGTCGGGTCAGGTTAGCTCAATGTGCGACCCAATTAACTACTTAACATTTTCCAACTATTTAAGTTTTAGTGGGTGAATTTATATTTTGTATTTGTATCGGTGGAAGGTGTCAGATACCCAAAAAAACAATCGAAGTAGGGATGGGCATCGGTTGGTTCGGTTCGGTTTTGGTAAAATTTCGGTTCGATTTATTCGGTTTTCGATTTGTGATTTTAATAACCAAAATCGAATCATAATAACGTCGGTTCGGTTCGGTATGTTCATGTTCGGTTCGATTTAATCGGTTCGGTTTTCAATTTCAAGCCACGGCAAAAATAGTACGGAGGGACGAAAATAAATTACTTGTTGACAGAAAAAAAAACAAATGAAATAAGAAATCCCACCAAAATCCCACCAAATTGAGATATCTTAGAATGCAAAGTAGGGAGTTAGATTATAGTAATCGGAGTTGAGAAAATGCCCCGACAGAAAAGATAAAAAAGAGAAAAAAATAAAATAAAAGCAACCTCACCTTCATGATATATTTAAAAAACTCAGTAAGATGGATAAATGAAACTTGAGCATGGATACATGTATCCTTGAAAGCATTCTCCAGAGTTAAAATTGGGTCTCATTTCAAAAAATTTGATTTTTCGGTTTAACCGACAATCGAACTATTAAAAACTATGAACCGCAAAAAAACCTACCCAAATATTGAATAAATTGAAATTTTCAATTCGATCAATTTTTCGATTTGATCGGTATTATGCCATCCCGAAATTCAGTACAATATCATCGGCCCACGATTTTACTTCATACCGTACGTCTTTTTTTCTCTTTTCTCAATTATGGTGTTGAGAAGAACCTTTGGACACGGCTCGTGGGTGGACGTACGAGTATCGTGCATAGCGACCACATTTTCTTTAACTTCAACTATTCATATAATTAAGTCATTTTAGAAGTCTCGTGTATATATATTACTCCACTTGCTTCGCTATCAAAACTACAATTGACGATTAATACGTCAATTGGCTAGCTTTTGAATTGTATATGGGTGAAATCGAGCTCATGATGCATCCTAGCCTTATACGAGATACGTCAAAGCTCGAGACATGGCAATAAAAAAACGAAATCGAGCTAAAGTCCTACCAGATTAGAATCCAAAGGCATGACGCCTGTCTTTAAAAATATCGAGGCCATGATCCCGGAATCGGTCCTAGCCTCGAGCTACTTCGAAGAACATTGTCAGACAATCCAGCATAGCCAACAGTAGACTGAAATATTCGGGACTGGCCAAATATTACGACAGGGATCTCGACGCGTATCGATAAGAAGCCGGCAATCAATGAATTAGAGGATTTTTTTTACCTTTCATAGAATTGTACCTAAAATAGGATTCTCCTACTATATAAAGGGGGTCTAATAATTGATTTGACATATTGCAACACGTAGTCAAAAGCAATACATTTTTATTTTTTCTGTCTTTAAGCTCTTGTTCTTTTTTGATCGATATCGATCGTAGTGAGCCCGGCTTGAGAGCGATTATTCCTTCAAAGCTGAAACTATCCAATTCTTGTGATTTGAATTTATTTTATCTTTCTTTATTCAATAGTAACTCAATTTATCGCTTTATATCAAGTTAATCCGCATATTCTTAAATACACTTACAAATTTAATTATTATCCGATTTTAAAAGTAAATAAGATGCAAGTTAGGGACAAAGAGATAGTTTTTAATAACGTAACTAAGCTAACATAGCGATTGAAACTCGCTCTCAATAAAGCATATGAAGATTCCTAGGGATGGGAAATATTTGTGGGGACTCAATATTAGAGCCTAGGCATATACATGTGCAATTCCCTTTCATTTTCCTTTAGCATGTCACATCTCCATTTTTTCTTTCCATCCAAATTGTGGAACAGACAAGGAGCATTCTCATGTGCACCTTTGGCCACCCTAACCTAGAGCTACCTAATACGACGACGTGACTTTTCCTCCTTACGCTTATGGGACGGCGGATTCAGAATTTTAAAATTATGGGTGCTTATCGATAAAGACTACAAAAGAAGAGAGAAAAATGAATTTACTTGTGAGTGCTAACTCAATAGTTATTTAAACATTTGTACAATTGTTTATGTAATTTATTAAATATGGTCAAAGTTAATAGGTGCTTAAGCATCCACAAGTGCCCATATGCATCCGCCACTGCGCTTATGAACACTGCGATAGAACTCCCCATCGATGAATAATATAACGTCTATAAACTTGTTCAAGAAGAAGAAGAAAAAGAAGAAAAAGAAGAAGAAGGTATGTAATCTTTGTGTATTTTTTGGATCGAGAAAAATAATAAATATAATCAAACATTTCTCCTTTCCCAGAAAAAGGGATGTGAATGTCTTATGATCTAATTTAAAAATATTTAAATCAGCACTATGGTCGTTTGGTTAATTGTGTGATATAACTAATCCCAACGATAATATTTTGTGATTCCATTACTCAAATAGTCACTCAACTTTACGAAAATACATATTGAAGTTATTTTTTCTTTGTTTGCAATAGCAAAGTCACTCAACTATGTCCATAGCACTCAGAAGATCACTCAACTAGATTTCTCAAACTTTTGATTTCCAAATACTTTTGATTACCAACAGTGTGATGATGAATAGATCCGAGAGTGGCCCTTTCCCGTATGAAAGCGATACTCTAATCGCTGAGTCAAGTAGGTCAAGCTGAGTCAAGCATATTTCAATTACGTCTTCTATGATTCTTAGATCCAAAGTGCATCCAAAAATTCGAGAAGAGTGCTCGGCCTTGGTACAGTAAAAAAGTTTTTTTTTGTAAATTAGAAAAATAAAATAGTGTTTAAGCTTATATAATGTTGGAATAATAAAATATTGAGCACAGTAAAGAAATTAATTAGAATAATTTGTTCGTAAGAATAATTTTGATATTAACAATAAAAACTAAAAAATTATTTACACAATTGAGAATGAAAGAAAATAAAGGTTATATAATATATATTCCATGCACGTAATATAAAAATAATTATTTAAAATAAAGGTATTTTATAATATACATTATATATTCTTGAAAATTATGTTCAATTCTATTATTGTTCCGACATTGTATATGCTAGAAAATTATTTTTTTATTTTTTATTTTATAAATAAAATATATGTGTTCTATAAGTAAGTTCATAATATCAAATTCCTATTTTAGAGAGTAAAATAGGTATTTGACAATCAAAAGTTTGAGAAATCTGATTGAGTAGCCTTCTAATGCTATAGACATAATTAAGTGATTTTTTTGTTACAAATAATAAAAAATAACTTTACTTGATAATTTAAGATAGTTAAGTGACCATCTAAATAATTGATTCCAATATTTTGTTAGTTGCACAATAATGCAACTTTGGGTGGGTGGTATCAAGTAATACTGTTCTATCAAATAAAACACATATTAAGTTATATGAGAATCTATATATTATTTATGCGGAATAGAATGTTAAATAAGACTACGTATATTCAGGGTTTTGACTATTACATACTATAAAGTACCCTTAAACTAAGTAATTCTTTTATAACAGTAATCCTTTTATTACTTATTAATCACTACATAGTATTTTTTTTATTACATATTATGGAATTACCACGTAATAATTTATTCATTATTAATCACAACATAATTAGTGTGTGAATCAAATGACCACGGGAATCAAGTAACGTAACGAATGCGAACTCGTGTCAACCGTCCATTTTTAATCTCTTGAATCAGAGGTTAAATCATGCACTAAAAATCTAATCCATTGTAGCCGAGTTCTACGGGATTTGGAAAAATGACAATGTATAGTTGTTATAAAAATAATAGTCAAAAAAATATATAAAATATATATATATATTCTATATGTTATATACAAAAATTATATAAATTTTATACATTTTTCGGTTACCAGATTTAAATAATTTCTAACGCGAGCTAAAAGTGATAATACCCTCAGGTTTTTCTTGAATGTGGACTCCAAGTGTAACAACCCAGCGCAGCTCACTTGTGATATTGTCCCCTTTGGGCGTAAGCCTCAACGGTTTTAAAACGCGTCACTAGGGTCAAAGGCTTGTCTACTTATATACCCAGCATTTCTCACATGTTTTGTCGATGTAAGATTTGCCTAGGGTTTCACATCCCCCATTTAGGGACTTAGCATCCTCGCTGAGGTTTGCCGCACCACCGTTCAAGATTGCACGCGGAGTGGCTCTAATACCATTTGTAACTGCCCGACCCTACTAGTGATATTATCCGCTTTGGGCCCCACGGTTTTAAAATGCGTCACCAGGGTCTAAGGCATGTATACTTATATACCCAGCATATCCCGTGTTTTGTCGATGTGGGATTTGCCTAGGGTGTCACATAAGCAAGATGGGTTTCTAGGGATATACTATTAACCATGCGGTTTAGTTAGAGTACTGTATTTTATTTTTTATTGAACAATTATTTATTTATTTTATTTCAATTCAATAAAGTATTATTTTAAATTGACCATTTGTTAAATGTGTGTCATTTAGTTATGTAGTATACAATTTAGTGCATGCAGTCTTAGCTCATGCACAGAAAATTAAATTGTCAATTCTCATAATTAATAAGCTATGCTCACAATCGAAGACATTGATTGGGCAAAATATCTTGATGATTGTATGGGAGTGGTTTTACTCCAACTTCTTGTGCTAGTATACTTAGTGTATATTGAACGGACCAAGTATAGAAAAGATATATTTGTACTGAATATATATAAAACATTTTCTTTGATTCATTAAATGAGCTTATACTCCTAATATTGATACAGTTATTATGATCAATGTGATTTGTTTATTGTTTTGATTTATCAAAAGGTACAACTCTATTCAGAATTAGTGTATGCCTAATAGATTGGACGATAACGAATAGCATTTGTGAAATAATAATTAGTTGATAGAATCCCTGACTCGATATTGATGATACCCGTTTATGTAAGCATATAAGTTTTCATGTGAAAACCCGACCGGTGAATTTTGTATCGTCACATAAAATGGTTTAAGAGGAATTGTAAATGATTTAATTAGTTGATTAAATTAAATTATCAGTGATTTAGTTTAATTAACTGGTATTGGTAATCTTAACATGAGGAGTTAAAATAAGTGTTAATGAATTTCGAAATTCATATTGAGGAGTTCAATTACATTTTTTTAGTGGAATAAATTATAACTAATTATAGTAGGAGTTAATTCTTCCAAATTAATGAATATTAGAAGCCTCTTATTATTTTTGTGGTCCCTGATATACCTAGTAAAAATCTGGACAGACTTGAGTAAAAAGTAACTTGGGAGAAAAGTCATCCTTTTGAGTTAGAGTAGGATTTTACTTACACTAGCAGAATCCAACACGTTTTTTAGCCCATTTTTTGGTTAATTTCGGGTCTACATAAGGAAGTTTAGTCTCACTTAATAACTCACTCTTCAGAGTTGTATTGTTTAGCCTACTCAAACAATTTCGTCCAAAGTCTTACAATGAGCATAGCCGAAAATTGCAGTTCTTGATTCTTGCTATTGGATGACTTTTGCAACGTTTTCAAAAGGTTAGTACTTCTAATACCCGTACCGAATCATCCTCTAGTTTATATATTTATAGTACAAAAATTATAATGCTTGCTTTCGGTGTGCATGTTCCGAAAAAGGATTGGCCCAACTAAAATTCCAAAATGATTGCCAGTCTTAGCATAGCTGGCCAGCTCTATTTCAGTTGGGCCCAAATCAAACTAATATTTGATAAGAACCAGAAAAATATTAGTTGTCCCATCAACAGAATATTATGTTTCTTTTTGCTCTTATCTATTTAGACCGAGTCTTTAGAGCCACCAATTAGTCAGTCTCCAACTCTTTATCCACTTTATTATGATTACCAAAATCATGCTTTCAAAGGTGATAACAGCTAGTGGAGGGACCCCAAAATGCACTTTTGGTGAATTAATTGTTGCTTTTGGACTTTGGAGAGGGAATATTTTGACATTTCTCATGCGCATGATCCGTAAAACAAATTGCTCTTTTCACCTTTGCCTTGGATTTTATATTATTATTTCCCAGCTGATGTAAGGCTCAGTAAAAGTACTCGTCCGGTCTTACGTTCGAGTCATACTGGAAAAAAAGTGTTAAAATATTATAAATTCTCCTAATTTTGGAGGGGTTAAAAAAAAACACAAAGGTGTCAAGTGGTGAGCACCCTCCACTTCCAACCAATAGGTTGTGAATTCGAGTCACCCGAAGAGTGAATTCGAGTCACCCCAAGAGCAAGGTGGGGAGTTCAAGTAACAAGAGTGGGTTGCTCAAGTGGTGAGCACCCTCCACTTTCAACCAATAAATTGTAAATTCGAGTCACCCCAAGAGTGAATTCGAGTCACCCCAAAAGTAAGGTGAGAAGTTCTTGGAGAGAGTGAATTAAAAAAGAAAATCACAAAGGTAAGTTATATACTATAGAAGACTGAATTCCTTTTAAGATTATCAACTATAATACTTGTATAGAAACTTATCTGCAATTGTATTTTTAGTGTGATGGTGTAACAACTTTTACACCCTCAATGAATAGAATTATACTATTAAAATTTTGGACACCATCTATAGAAGTCATTGAATAGTTATATTGTCTAAATTATCCTTTATTTCTCTTTAAACATCTCACTTAATTAATAACAACATAGAATAGTAAGATTAGATCTGAAAAAAAATAGTAGTATGAATGAATTTTTATTTTGCTAAAATGTCACAGATTTAGTTTGCAAAATTGACAACTGTTTAAATAAGAAAACCAAATTGGACTTGCTTATTGTTATTGATTTCTCTCTATCTTCATTTGTGGTATCACAAATTTTTAAATGGTTGCATTCCATGCCCTAGATTGTATTATATTTCTTCAAAACCAAGAAATATACAGGAAAAGGAAAAAGAAAACCAAATTTGATTTATTTATATCGTATAGAAATAAGCCCAGATGAAACTACCGTAAACTACCCTTTCCTAGTCGAACTTGGAAATCACTCTGACGATTTTGCACAATCGTGCCGTCCTATGCGGCGCGCGAAGAAATCCAGAGAGCTTGCACTTTGCTTGTCAGATCACTTTTGCACAGCCTTGCCTCGCGGCGCCCCATGCAGCACGGTAGTGACATTTTCTCATAGTAAATTCGTTTGTTCACTTTTTGATATCGGCACTTAGTCCGGCGCCTTTTTTGCGTGCATGAGACTGATACATGTAAAGAAATGCCGACCTTAAGAATATTCACTACATTTTCCACAATTCTCTCTAGAGCTCGGACCACCAAATCAAAAGCCAAATCTCATAATTTTCATCACTTGGAAGAGTAGTATAGTATATATCAATTACGTATCAAATTGTACAACTTCTCGAGAGAGAAAAAAAAAGAAAAAGAGAGAATAATAATATTGTAAATTTCAAAAAAAAAAAAATACTAACAGACACTCTTTATAACCTGGCGTCTTTCATCAGCACAATTCGGGATGACTCAGTCCTCAAAAGTTCCTTTCGCCATCTCCATTAATTGCAACATCACAAATTTCTACTGCCTAATCGAATTTTCTAATCTTTTAACAAACTGATTTTTCAGTACATTGCAGTAGTGGCCGAGATTCACCAAAATTCTCCACACTATTCCGGTACTTTGCATGGCATGATTTCTGAAAATCCTCAAGGCTCAATGAACGGGTCGGGTTACCCGATCCAGGTCTAGAGACAAACCGAAGGATCTCCTCGAACAGGAACTCGTCGCAAGGAATGGCCAAGGTTCCATGGTTCGAGAAACCGTACTCTTCCTCCGCCTGGATCAATAGCTTCCTAAAAATCGGATGATTTAAGTATGTCGCTCGCACGACGAATCTCGTGCAACTACTGCCTACGGAGATTGCCACGTGTCCGGCAGGCACATCAGGAGCTATTCGTTTAGATGAAGACGACACAGCTCTTTTTCTCCAATGCCGAAGCATCTGACGAATCTTAACGATGTAACGGATTTTCATCGATTTTCCGATCTCCGGCGACATCTCCAGCGACAACGGTGTAGGAATATGAGTAGTATGTGAGAGTGTGCAGAAACTTTTCCGGTTTGCGATTTGGAATTGTAAGGAGTTGTACTCTACGCGGGTCTATTATAGACCGGATAACTGAAAGGACGAAATTGACCTTGGTAGTTGAGGATATCTACGGGATTGCGACAGGTGCTCTAACGCCCATGTGGTGCGCAGAGAAAAAGTGAATATGATTAGTTGCCGTTGTGGGACCCAATTTTACAACTAACGATTCTCTCTTCTGAATCTCTGTGGATTTTGTTTTCATATTATCTAATTTTTCTTTTTCGTTTCCATTTTTGTCTCATTTTGATGATTGCGAATCAATTTTTTTAATATCATTAAGTAGTGTAGTGAGACAAATGGAATCTCTCTCTAAAAATAAAGGTTCCAATTTTGAGTTTTAAATATGGAGCCGCGATCGAATATTTCATCGGATCATTCAATTGGTAGGAGCGACGGGCGATGTGTACAAAAGATAAGGACGTAGTCAACGCAAGCTGATGACTCGCGCTTACTAGAAATTTCTAGTCGAGGGACGAAGTCAACGCGAGCTGATGACTCGCGCTTACTAGAAATTTCTAGCTGATGACTCGCGCTTACTAGAAATTTCTAGTCGAGGGACGAAGTCAACGCGAGCTGATGACTCGCGCTTACTAGAAATTTCTAGTCGAGGGACGTAGTCAACGCGAGCTGATGTCTTGCGCTTACTAGGAATTCCTCGTTGAAGACCAACAATTACAATAATTTAGAAAATTCTATAAGTAAATCTTTTTTTTAGTGGACCTTACACAATATGAACTCAATTTAATTAGTCAGTTAATAACTTAATATTTGATACCCGGATAAATCAAGCCAAAAAAAAAGGAATCAATTTGATAGTTTTTGGAGCTTAGTTAAAAAAAAAAAAATTGATTGATAAAATATATTCTTATCACAAGTAAAAAGTTAAGTATTTATAAACTACAAAAAGAAAAAATGTGTTATGAGTTGCAATTATTTCATATTAAACACAATCAAAAAGCAAAAGAGTTTCATCATGCTAAGGATAAGGGTTTAGAAAGAATACGGGCTTTGTTTCGGAATTTTCAAATACCGAACTTTTTTATCTTCGTCAAAATATTTTTTCAGCGATCTTTTCTCATCCTGAAGTTGATCTTCTGTCCTCTGCTGACAAATAAATGGGGACAAAATGAGTACTAAATGCATCTTTTTCTTTCTATTTTCCTACGGACACTAAA
Source organism: Nicotiana obtusifolia (assembly GCA_002018475.1). NCBI lineage: Eukaryota > Viridiplantae > Streptophyta > Magnoliopsida > Solanales > Solanaceae > Nicotiana > Nicotiana obtusifolia. The sequence continues at coordinate 1,541 of MCJB01049096.1, read as the reverse complement.
TGGCATTAAAAATTTTGTGTGGCAATATTTGGTTAATCTTATTTTAGTTTTGGAATGTTTTGAAGTTTACTCTAATATGTTTTCTCTCAATAAATTTGTTTCCATTTTAGTTCAAATCAGATGTTATTATACGACATAGACTTATTTGAAAATATGCATGTGTAAATGGAAAGATATGAAAATTGTACTCACTTATTATGTCTTCGTATTTTTAGAAATGTTGATCCTTTTCTTTAATGTGGGTGTACAGGTCAAATTTGGGTCCACAATCAAAATCGGGCTCGAGTCTGTACGATTAGCATTGAATTTAACTATCGCTCGATAAATCGGGCTCGAAGTGCGTAGGATCGAAGATCGAACTTGAACGTCATCGAACCGGAACATGAAGCCAGAACATTCAACCTCGAGAATACCGAGCCCATGGAGCCCGAATTCGAGAATGTACAAGGATAGATCGTCGAACTTAAATGACGAAGGACCGAAAAATCTGCGATAAGGTAAGCATCACGGCGGGAATCTTGGCACTGATCAATAGAACCATTAAATTAGCAAAATCACGAAATATTCTACCTTGAATAGAGATTCTTACCTTGTATAATGACTCAATAGTTATGATCTCCCCACTATATAAGGGGAGAATGTAATCGTTTAAGGAAGCATCATATTTTTCATACGAATCATCTATAGAAAGAAAGAAACAGCTTATTACTCTCTTAAATTCCTCTATTGTTCCAATTTTTGTTATAGTCCATTTATGCTCAAGAAGGATTATTCAACGGTTAAGAATATCTAACTTAATTGGTTTCCTTTTCTTCTCTATTTATCCTTTAATTTCAATTTTCGCTATATTGTTCATCATTTGTATCAAACTAAGCCACATATCCTTAAAAACACGTATAAATTCAATTGTTATCCGAAATTTAGGATAAACAGCGGGTGCAACCTACTTTTTTAGTCAGATTATTTTTTAAAGAAAATATATTGATATAGTCAATGTTAGTTTTAGATGGATCCATGAGAGAGAGTAGATTAACTAACATCAAATTTCCAGGATCTGAAATAAACGAACAATTAACAGATTAATTAATCTCATAAGCATATACTTTAAAAATACAACTAATATCACGTTATACCCCTTGATTTTCTTTTTCTATTTTAATTTTTTAATTACGGACCCAAATTATTTGAAGATCTCTTGTCTGTCAAGGATCTTTCTATCCCTGTAATCCTACACTAAAAAATGGAAATAGTAAAGATTTGGGGAATATTTTCTGGGGCCTGCATTCATATTGCATCTAACCACATGTAATTATTTTGATAACTAACTAAATAATACTAATTTAAGGCAGACAAAATTTTCTCATTAGTCACCTCACAATCTATATGGGGGATACGTTATTATTTGTGAAATTATTTTTCACCGATTCCACTAAAATTGGAAAAGTAGCACAGAAAGTGTACAGAGAAAATGACACTGTATAGCTGTTCTAAAAATAATAATTAGAAGAAATATATATATATGTATATATATATATATATAT
>MCJB01049095.1:70496-97503 GCA_002018475.1 Nicotiana obtusifolia | reverse complement strand
CCTCGCCTCTATGCGGGCCCGTGTAGAAACCCTCACAGCCGAGCTAGAAGCCGCCAAGCAAAGAGATAAGGAGAGAGAAGAAAGAGAGAAGGAGAGAGAACGAAGAGAGAAGGAGAGAGAAGAAAGAGAGAAGAAGAAAGATAAACTTAGAGATGAACAGTATGCTGCTCTACAAGAGCAGATCAAATCTCTCATGGCTTCTGGCGCTTTTCCTATTCCCCGGTCACCGGAAGCATCGCCAGACCCTCAGTCTGATAATGACAATTAATCCGGCGATGAAGTAGATATGAGTTGACCTTGAATTGTAATAACAACTTATATAATGTATAAGTTCATTTGAACTTTAAACCTTATTGTTGTTTAATATTGTTGTTTAATGTGTTGTTTATTGTAGTTGTTAGTATCGTTGTTGTTTGATGTAGTAGTTCTTGTTGTTGTTAGTATCGTTGTTGTTTGATGTAGTAGTTCTTGTTGTTGTTAGTATCGTGTTGTTTGATGTAGTAGTTCTTGTTGTTGTTGTTTGATGTAGTAGTTCTTCTTGTTGTTGTTGTTGTTGTTGTTGTTGTTTGATGTAGTAGTTCTTGTTGTTGTTGTTGTTGTTGTTTGATGTAGTAGTTCTTGTTCTTGTTGTTGTTTTAATGGTTTCAATGCATATTTTAGGAATTTGGTAAAACTGACAGGGGGTGTGGCTGGCAAAACAGCCAGTTTCTTGAAAAAATATACCAGAAAAAGCGACCAACTTTGGTCGCCAGTTGGTCGCTATTTTGCTTTAAAAAAAAACTGATTCTGCAAATAGCGACCAAAGTTGGTCGCCAATTTCAAAAAAAAAAAATTTAAAATCTGCTAAAGCGACCAACTTTGGTCGCCCATTTAGTATTTTTAATTTTCTGCATTTCTAAATGGCGACCAAAGTTGGTCGCTATTTGAAAATACAGAAAATTAAAAATACTAAATAAGCGACCAACTTTGGTCGCTATTTGGCGACCAAGATTGGTCGCTATTGGAAAGGGACCAACTAAATGGTGACCAGACCATTGTGGTCGCTTTTTGATCGCTTTTAGGCATATAGGGACCAACTTTGGTCGCTTTTTCCGGTCGCTTTTTACCTGATTTTTAGTAGTGACATGACAGGAAAGATGGCATCTAATATACCTGACGAGAAAATTATTGAAAGAGGTTCTAGTGAAATTTAAACCAACTCTTCGTCACCAAAAATTATTTTGACATTCATTACCAGTTCAAGTAGAAAACGATATGGTGCAATGCATCTTCCAGATAGATAGCAACATGCCAAAAATAATCAGGAAAAAAAGAAGTTATTATAGATATAATTCGGCTGCTTGAGAAGAAAGTTTGTTCTATGAAGAAAATACAAGAATGTAGGAACAACATCCACATAATATTATCGACAAAAGAATCAACATAAAGAAGCTACCTAAAACAGAAATATTAATTCGTGACACAATATTAACCAAAAGCTTTCTGGTACTGACGTTCTTCATCTTGTCATCATCCTTGAAGAAGAACTTTTTCTTGGGGCCTGATCTTGTGTTGTTCTGGTTTAGCAATTGACAATATTCAATAAAATGATATCCAAGAATATTATTGGGTAAGTGAAGGGGAATATGTAAAATTGGAATCGAAAAGGATCATAAAACCTTTCAATTTCAAGAAAACCATTTAAAGGCAAGGCCTACGTTACATTTGAGGGAGTACGTAAATGAAAGCTTAATGGGTTGTTAAGTATGATGAATTTAATGGACAAGTAAATATGTAAAATGGAAGAAAAACGGCAGCGAAACTTTTGTCAAGTAAATACATAGAATTAAGGGGCAGGTAAATACATAGAATAGAGATATGCCACGTCATCTCTACCATTCCCAGCTTTATATTTATACTAATAAACTAATCAGCGAATTATTATAAATTTAGCCAGATAGAATAAACTAATTTTTTCATGTGTATGTATTTCTTTATAAATATATATATATATATATATATATTCTAATTAGCTCCAAAACATTCCATATTGTCAATTCCAAAGCTAATTTTGTTATCCTAAAAAAAAATAATTAATGTTTGATAGTTGATTTTGAACTTCACTAATTACGGAAACTAAACATATAGACTTGAAAATATATCAATAGAAACCCATCCACCACTAAGCTTTCTTTGACTATAAAAAAGAAATAACTAATATTAATTTCATTGAACTCTTATATAGAAACACGACATTTATCATGTCAAGGACCATTGCAATTGCATAGATTGCCCCGATTAATTTCTTAACATGAGAAATCTTATATGCTCGTATAGGTGTTAGTGAGTAGTAATATATCCCTTCCCAAACCTATTGTTGCTTTCAAAATTCATTGTATTGTTCCTTTCCCTTTTTCACAGAAATATTATTAATTTACGCACTCTTTAATTATTTGTAATTGATTTTGAAATTTATATTATAATTAAATACAAGATGATTTGGAACTATTTAATTCAACTGATAGAAAGGAAATACAATGTCATTCGATCAAATGATTCACAAAATGCATAGTTGTTTCCCTTGAAACAAATTTCTACTTTTTGTAGCAATGCTAGAAGTGCTTTTCCAATTTCATTGGTCAAATCGAAGACTTGATTCCTAATTAACAGGAGAAAAGAACCACATTAAGAAAATATAAGTAAACCTGGAAGATCAAATTAATTGGAAAATTTTGCACTTATGAATATACAAGAAATAGGACTGTTGCATAATGTTTGAGGCTTCCAAATCCATCCGGACATCATCTTAACTCCTCATTCATGACAAATAACTTGGATAATTTTGATTTTACACCATAAATTTTATGCCTTCTAATCTAACCTGTATTTTTGCACCTCAAGACCAAAGTAAGCTGCTAATGTTTTGCTATCTAAGAACAAAAATAATTTAAAAAGTAATAGTCAAAAGTAAACTATAGGCGGAACTGTAGAAGTCATTTGAAAAAAAGGCATAAAATTATATTAAGTCAGCATGCTATTATGATTGTGCATACCTTCATAATTTTTAGCTCTTGCCAAATTTCTCTGTCAAAACACCTAAGGGATCAATAATTTCAATAGGCGCAATTGCCAAATTTCTCAGTACATATGGAGAAGAAACTGCAAAACCTAGAAAAATAAGAACAAAAAGAAAGTAAGTCAGTCAAAAAAAATACACATGCAAGAGTAAATTTTCATGTATTTACCAGTTGATTCAACAGGGTTTTCTGATTCTACAACTTTGGCGACAAATATGCCATGGAAGACAATGCTAACACAATATTTCATGGAACTGTGGCTATGAGACTTATATTACGTTGTATAAACATAGATAGAGGAATAATCATGTCATTAAATAACACATTAAATTTTGGATGTTATGAATATGAGAGGTATGGGAGTTATAAATATTAATAGAAACTAAAATTGTGGAAACGAATAATTCTGGGAAAATGCAAGAAATGGAAAATTGAGAGACTCAATATTCTTAAATGTCTTTCCCTTCTAGTTGAGCAATGAATGTAGCCACTAATTGATTATCACGATCCCAATTTTCCTCCGTAGGATGTCGTGACGGCACCTAGCCTCTATGACTGGGTAAGCCTAACAAGCACCCGGAATAACTGAAAATGACGGGTCGAGTTGTTAGATGCTCCCCCTCTTAAACAAACGTTCGTCGTCGAACGTGTCAAGAATCGTCCCGAAGTTATCAACTCACTAAGTGGACTTACCATACCTACACCCGCGGGTGATCCCACATCACCCCAATTCACATAGGCCTGAGAACACCATCCCAACTGAAAATTATTTCCTCCACCCACACTAATAACCTTTGAACCAAATTTCTCACCATCCAATCATTTCCAAGAGACTCGATTCCCATATCAATACACGGTATCAGCCTCAACCAGCTGCAACAACTCATGCCTACACCCACCAAGTACAACCACACGACGTAACACATCACAAATATACCCATTACCACATCTCTGATCACGATTGTTGTCCATAGTCAAATCCAACACCGGCAATTAACCTCATATCCATTAGAACCCTATTCTAAACCTCCATAACACTAACAACGATGCAAGAAACACGAAGATTCCATGACTATTCACTCAAATCAATAAGTCACACCCAAAACCACTTGGGGACACACCTCACAAGCTAAAACCTAATAAGCACAACACAAATATGACTGAATACACAAGGAAACACATGGAAAAACTATCAAGCAAGCCCGACATGCACCACTTCCTATCAGTACCATACTACGAATCAATTCCACAATGAAGAATCAAGGTACATGAACAAATCTTAGGGATCTTATCCTAATATAACTTCCACCGTGGCACGTCGTCCGATTCAACACATCCAACCATATGAAAACGTGAGGATTCCATCATGAGCTCCGAATCACAAGTAGTGTACACATCATACCAACCGAAACCTTCCACTAATCAATTCCGGCCAACAAAATCACAACACATACTGAGCTCCCACATGGGTAGAGCATCTAAATCACAAGACATAACCCATCACCAAGAAATCACATAAAAACTACCGAATTGAGTAATAGGAAGTCACTTCTAGTCTCATAGTTCACAATAATGAATAAAATAAAACGAAAGACACGGGCTACCATTATATCATCTCCCAACATGGGTGAACACATAAACAGAGCACAAAATCAAAAAATTCACCCATATGTGAAGCAAAATAGAAGGACTCACCCTAATAAGCAGAATCGAAATAAAATACGAATGATGCTCCTATATGAAAAATCGAACCTATAACTGTGTGACATCATCTGGTGCAACGGTCTCAGCCCTATCGTAGAAAACACCTCAATGAGCCGGGCCTCCCCCTCTTAGGTGCCCTCTACTCGCCTGACCTGCACCTCAAGCTGGCAGTGCAGGGATATCAGCAACTGGAGCAGAACTCATAGCCTGAATACCACGCTGTGACGCATCTGCCCGGATTCTAAGACAATCTCTCACCATGTGGCTGGTATCTCCACACTCAAAGTAACCTCTTTGTTGACGTGGCTGTGGAAGTTGTCCAATATGGGTTCCTTGAGAACCATGGGTACCTGAAACACCATGCAAAGCCTGAAGTGCAAACTGAACTGGTTGACCCACAAAACCTCTACCATGCCGTACCCTGCCTCCAAAATAGGGACCAGTAGATCTCCCCGGTCTACGAGGCCTCTTAACCTCCCTGTCCTCTCTCTCTTGACCCTGCATGCCCTCTAATCGGCGAGCGATCTCTACCACCTACTGAAATGGAACATCCGACTCCAACTCCCGAGCCATGTTGAACCGGATATCATAACTGAGCCCCTTAATGAACATGCGGACCCGCTCTCTAACTATAAAATCCAAACTAGGTGCATGTCTGGAAAACTCATTGAATATAATGGCATACTTTGACACTAACATCGCTCTAGCGCAGCTGCTCAAACTCCACGTGTATCCCGAAGGGTCTGGAGAACAAACTCTCTCAAGAATATCCCTGAAAACTGAATCCATGAAAGTGAAGCTACATCAGCCGGACTATCCAACTCGTACGCTTGCCACCACCGATATGCCGCTCCTTTAAGCTGGACCATAGTAAAAGAAACCCCACTCATCTCCATGATATCCATAGTGCGGAGAATACTGTAGCACTCCCCTAGGAACCCACGCACATTCTCTGAAGCCAAACCACTGAAAATAGGAGGGTAATACCTCTTAAAGCTCACAAGTCCGAGATCAATAAACTCCGAGATCAATAAACTCACACTATAGGAATGAAGGAAGTGAAACTGTCCTAATAGTTTTGTAGCCTCTCGAAGATAAGTACAAATATCTCCGTACCGATCCGCGAGACTCTACTAAACCTTCTTGTGACTCATGACACCTATGAACCTAGAGCTCTGATACTAATTTGTCACAACCCCAATTTTCCTTCGTAGGATGTCGTGATGGCACCTAGTCTCTAAGACTAGGTAAGCCTAACACTTACGAAATAAATCGAGGAATTCAACCATCAACTGATAAATATGAAATAGAAATCTTTATACACAACTTACAATTCTAAAACCAGTTGTACAAGTCATAAGCTCTACTAGAAGAATCCCTAAATACAACTGTTCGGAATGGAAATTAAACGGTACAAGCACAATATCAGAAGGTGACTCCGAGACCTGAGAACGCGACGTCAGATTTACCTTGAATCTCCACAGCAATGCTTGACCAGCTAGCTAATAATCAACAATAGCCGAGGCACCTGAGATCTGCACAAAAATATGTAGAAGCGTAGTATGAGTACACCACAGTAGCACCCAGTAAGTATCAAAACTAACCTCAATGGAGTAGTGACGAGGGACAGTCAAGAACCTACAAGAATAAAAAATCTGAACAAGTATACATGTAGAACTAGCGGGGAACAATATCAGTATAAGGCTAGGTATGATGACAATAACAATACAATATTTATAAAAGGGACTAAAAGCAACAGATAGCAACGAGACACAACAGGTAATAACACTGTAGAGTAAGCTGAGCACAGTCCAAATCCGATGAAATCGAAGAAAAGAAAACAAGTGATAACTAGTCGGAACAACCGCTTTCACACCAATTTTACCCAAGGATTTCCACGAGGTGCCAAACCTTAAAATCACAAATCACGGGTCCCAATTCGTGAACCCTAATCACTTGGCATCTTGTGCCCACATTACAACTCATAACCGCACGAACGACTCACGTACCAATAGAACATCCCTCACACAGAAGGCAAGTAGACAAGAGTACGTATAATGGTCAATTACATCAGGATTCCTCTTTTAGAGATACGGGTGATTTAAGTACGTGTGTGCTTGTGCAAGTGTTCTACCATAATTCAAGTCAACAAATAAGAGTAGAGACAATGAATGGCACATAAGAAATGATCACCACAAAATGTACAGTATGATAAAGGCAGCAATGAAGTTTGGAGCAGCGACTAGCGCAACAAGATTAACTATGTAAAACTGAGAAAATAGTGCAACACAGAGGGAAATAGTTAATAATATGCTAAGGAAAACAAGATGGAAATGACAACAAGAGCCCTACCGAGGTACCGTCTCGTAGATTCAAATTATAAAATGAATCACAACTTTCCTTACATCACCGCGGGAGCCTTTATATTTAGTATTAAAAGTCATTTTTCCCGAAATAGCATCCCGAGTTTTAGCCCACTTTATCACACCGCATGGCTTCGAGTAGTTCCCCTACTAGCCACGCGTTTCAAGCCCACCTTATCTCACCGCATGAGTTTCAACAACCAAACCTTATACCACCGCATGCGTATCAATAATAACAACAGCATGGCAGAAACCTTGTGACATAATAACAACTACACAGCAGAAACCTTGTGCAAATGCAGTAACAACCGCACGGCCCGTTCGGTGGCTTATGGTCTCGACCAGCCTCTTATTATGTGTTATGACTTGCATGTGTGGTCGAGTTCGGGTTTCGGATGATTAAGGATCAATTCGAAAAAATAATTCTTGTTTTAGAAGCTTAAGCACTAAGAGGTGACCAGAGTTTGACTTTTGTGTACACAACTTCAGAATGGGGTTTTGATGGGTCCAATAATTTTCTATGGTGATTTTGGAATTAGGCGTGCATCCAAATTTTGATTTGGAGGTACGTAGAATAATTTAAAGTATTTTGGTAAAATATGGAAAGTTTAAGTTTTAAAAGGTGGAGAGGTTTGACCGAGGGTTGACTTTGTTGATATCGGGTTCACATTTTGATTTCAAAAATTAGAATAGGTCCATTATGTCATTTATGACTTGTGTGCAAAGTTTGAAGTTATTTCGGATTGATTTGATATGTTTTGGCACGAGTTTTGGAATTTGGAAGATTTGAAATTTTATAAGTTCGATTCAAGGTGCGATTGATAATTTTGATGTTATTTGATGTGATTTGAGGCCTCAAGTAGGTCTGTTTTGTGTTACGGGACTTGTTGGTATGTTCGGACGAGGTCCTGAGTGGCTTGGGTGAGTTTCGAATAGGTTTAGGTTGTGTTGTGCTTGTTTTTTATGTTTCAGCGTCGTTTTTTCAAGCGTAAATGGTACCACATTAAGCAAATGAGCTCCAAATTCAGTTTTTATTGAAGAATTAGATCTGTATTGTAATTACGGAGCCATATCAAAAAAAATCGTCGAATTCAGATATCGTGTGGGAGAGATATGCTTATTTTTCTGTCTGGGAGACTGTTGGTTTCTGGTGTAGTCGCAATTGCGGGATGGTTGAACTCATATCGGAATGGGTGTTTGGGTTTTTTTTGAATTTTATCAGGTTCCGAGGTGCGGGCCCGGGATTTGACTTTTGGGTTGACTTTTTAGTTTTAATTAAAAATCAAAGATTTATTATCCAAAATTATTTTTTTTATGAGTTTTATTTATGAATAGAAGTTATTTTGGTTAGACTTGAGCCGCTCGGAGATTGTTTCACGCGAGAAGGTCATTTTAGAGTATCAGTCTAACTTCTTTGAGGTAAGTATCTTGCCTAACTTAGTGTGGGGGAACTACCCCTTAGGATTTGAGTCATTTGTGATAATTGTGTCATGTGAAGGCCGTGTACGCGAGGTGACGAGTACGTGCTCGAGCTTATTTGTGGAATTTTGACCATTTAGGGGTCTTAGGTTCTTACTTTAATTAGATATGAAGTTGTTTTGTCATGTTAAATCCAACATTTACAAGTTTTACCTTTACGTGTCTTATTTTTTATTAGTTGCTTCATGTTCCACACTTATTTCCGATTAAACTTTTATGTGCTTTAACTGAAGTTGTTGCCTCTTCTATTGCCATGCTATCCTTCCCTAATTGCTTATCCTTAATTGAAGTTATTATTATCTTTTCTATAATTAGTTATTCTTAATTGAATTTGTTGTATCTCTTCCGTAATTGCTCAACCTAAAATGAAGTTTTGTTATCCCTTATCATTGTTGACTTATCCTTATTTAGAATTATTGATTCGTGTTATCTCTTATCGTCGAATTGTACTTTTGCGGAATCAATGCTACACATTATCTCTTCCTTGTTGATGTAGTCTCGTTGAGACTATTATTCCCTGTGTTGTCCTTCCTTGTGAGCTCGTTCTTCCGTCTCTTCGTGTTATGAAGTTCCTGAGTAGATTTACTTGCTGTATTCTCATGTTATTGTCGTTGTTGCTATTGTATTCAGTGTCGTTGAGCCGAGGGCTATGTGTGATTATGATATTGAAACTGTTTTGAGAAAATATTGTGGCATGTGGGAACATATTGTGAAAGTCATTTATTTGAGTTGTTATGTTTTGGCACACGTGTTGTTGTTGAGAGAATTGTTATGTTGTTGCACGAGGTTTCTACCATGCGGTTGTTATTGTGTTTGCACGAGATTTCTGCCGTGCGGTTGTTACTGTGTTTGCATGAGGTTTCTGCCGTGCTGTTGTTATTATTGATACAAATGCGGTGGTATGAGGTCTGGGTGTTGAAACGCATATGCGGTGAGATAAAGTGGGCTTGAAACGCATGGCTAGTAGGGGAACTACTAGAAGCCATGCGGTGTGGAAAAGGTGGGCTAAAACACAGGATGCTATTTCGGAAAATATAATTTTTAAAACTAAATATAAAGACTCCCGCGATGATATAAGAAAAGTTGTGATTCATTTTATAATTTGAGACTACGAGGCGATACCTCAACATGGCTCTTGTTGTCATTTCCCTTTTCTGTGCACTTGTCTTTGATTATTGTTTTCCTTGGTATACTATTAACTGTTTTCCTCCGTGTTGCACTATTTGCTCAGTTCTATGTAGCTAATCTTTTTGTGCTAGTCAATGCTCCAAACTTCATTGCTGCCTTTATTATACTGTACATTTCGTGGTGATCATTTCTTATGTGCCATTTATTGTCTCTACTCTTATTTGTTGACTGAAATTGTGGTAGAACACTTGCACAATCATACACATAGTTAAGTCACCCATATCGGTTGTAAAAGATGAATCCTGACGTCATTGACCATTATACGTACTATTGTCTACTTGCCTTCTGTGTGAGGGATGTTCTATTGGCACGTGAGTCATCTGTGCGGTTATGAGTTGTAATGTGGGCACAAGATGCCAACTGATTAGGGTTCACGAATTGGGACCCGTGATTTATGATTTTGAGGTTTGGCACATCATGGAAATCTTTGGGTAAAACTGGTGTGAAAGCGATTGTTCCAACTAGTTGTCACTTGTCTTCTTTTCTTCGGTTTCACCAAATTTGGATTGTGCTCAGCTTACTCTACAGTGTTATTACCTGTTGTGTCTCATTGCTATCTGTTGCTTTTAGTCCATTTTAGAAATGTTGTATTATTATTGTCATCATAACTACCCTCTAGTTCTACATGTATACTTGTTCAGATTGTTTAGTCCAGTGGGAGTATTGATTGTCCCTTGTCACTACTCCATTGAGGTTAGTCTTGATACGTACCGGGTAACACTATAGTGTACTCATACTACGCTTCTGCACATTTTTGTGGAGATCTCAGGTGCCTCGGCTATTGTTGATTATTAGCTAGCTGGTCGAGCATTGCTGTGGAGACTCAAGGTAAACCTGCCATCACGTTCGCAGGCCTCGGAGTCACCTTCTGATATTGTACTTGTACCATTAAGTTCCATTCCGAATAGTTGTATTTAGGGATTCTTCTAGTAAACTTAGTAGAGCTTATGACTTGTACTACCAGTTTTGGGATTGTAAGTTGTGTATAAAGATTTCTATTTCAAATTCATCAGTTGATGGTTGAATTCCTTGATTTATTTCGTAAGTGTTACGCTTACCTAGTCTTAAAGACTAGGTGCCATCATGACATCCTATGGATGAAAATTTGGGATATTGACATTTGATAGAAAGACTTCATTTTTCAACAAAGGTAAAAAAAAATTGACAAAAAAAGATAAATACCAATGCTGGCCTAAGAGAGGTGACACCTCATCTTCTCTTAGGTAAATCCTTGATTTGAGAGACAATTTGTGGATGAAATTGGATGATTTTTTGGATATACTATATAAGTTATGTGTAATATTTGTTTTCAATAATTTTCGGAATCCAGACGTTTGGGCCTGGGGATTAACTTTGTCGACTTTTTGAGTGGAGTTGAGAATTGTTACAAATTGTTAAATTACGAGTATTGGAGTATATTTTGATTGCAATGCACATTTTTTTGATTAGTTTCGGATCGTTTGACATAGGTTGAGGAGTTAGAGAGGCGTTGGAGCCGGATATTGGATTTCTGATCGAGGTAAGTCTCATGTCTAACTTTGTGAGGGGGAAACTACCCCGTAGGTATTAAATTGTTATGTGCTACTAGTTGTGGATACTACGTACACACGAGGTGACGAGAGTCCGTACGTAGCTAAAAGCATGTTTATGTCCGAGTTGACTTAGGACTTTATCATGTAATATTTGAATTATTTGAACTTAATTTGCTAGTTTAATAACTTGAATTTATAATTGAATTGATTCAGGTATAGATTAGGCCGAGCTTATCACCTTGAGTTTCTTAGCGAGATATAAGACAGTAAAAAGATCATGGTTATTTTATGCTCCCGTGCCTATGTTGCAAACACGTGGCTCGTAATTGGATAAGTTTCTTCCTTTCTTGTGGATCAGGCCAAACGCCTAGGCAGTATATTGAGATGCATCTCTGGTTCGCACCGGTCGACCTTCGGCAGTGTACACACCACTCTAGATCGGGCCGTACGACCTCAGCATAATCGTGCGTTATACCGCTAGCAGTCCGGATATACCCGAGATCCCCCTTCTATTTAGGCCTGACATTTTATATGATATTCCTTATTCGTTTGAGATTGCACTTGATATTTCAGATTTGTTGAGATGGCACATGAGGGTTGAGAGATTTATATCGTTAAAAGAAATTTTTGGAGGATTGTTAGTTACAGTTTTTATCTCACCACTACTGTTGTGCTTCATATCTGTTATGAGATATTATATTGATTTTTCGGACCACTAGTAAGTGTCGATATTGACCCCTCGTCACTACTTCTCCGGGGTTAGGCTAGATACTTACTAGGCACACGTTGATTTATGTACTCTTGCTACACTTCTGCACTAAATGTCCAAGATCTGACACGTTCATTTGGTGCATCTTGGCCCGTAGGCGCAACTGCTAAGGAGACTTTACGATCAGCTGCTTTCTATGCTACGCACTGCAGCCCACAGAGTCTCTATCTTTTTATTTACTTTATCCTGTCTATTTTATATTCCAGACAGATATTATATTATTATTGCACTCTTTAGTAGACGCTCATGCACTTATGACATCGGATTTTGGGATGTTCTAGAATTTGTTTGTGGTTTTGCTTAGTATTTACATGCTTTTATTAACTATTTTATTTAAATTGTAAATTTTCATGATTTTAATGAATTAATTTATTTATCTAATAAGATTCACAATTTCAAAAATAATAAAATAAATAATTAAGTTGGTCGTTCACCATTGGCTTGCCTAACAACGACGTTGGGCGCCATCACAACCTATAGTGGGAATTGGGTCGTGACATAGAACTACGAATCGGAAAACAAAATGAATGAAATTTTCAGTGAAACTTACGAACATGTATGTAACGACCCGACCGTTCGTTTTGAGTGTATTATCCCCGACCCCCCTATTTATTGCCTTCTCTGTGTTATACTGTGGTTACATGACTTGACGGGAGGTTTGGTTTTTGGTTTCAGAGTGAAGTGGGACATATAGTCCCTAAATTGAAAGTTTAAATCGTAGGAGTTGACTGTAGTGTGACTTGTGTACCTGGAGTGGACTTTTTGATATTGGGGTCAGATCCCGATTTTGGAAGTTGGAATAGGTCCATAATGTCAATTATGACTTGTGTGCAAAATTTGGGGTTAATCAGAGTTGTTTTGGTATGAACCGAAGTTGGTTTTGGAATTCGGAAGTTCATTAGGCTTGAATTGGAGTGCGATTCGTGTTTTTGATGTTGTTTGATATGATTTGTGGCCTCTAATTGGTCTGTAATATGTTTTGAAACTTGTTGGTATATTCGGACGGGGTCTCGGGCGCCCCGGATGTGAATCAGATGGAAATTAGATCATTTTGGACTGAGGGAATTAGTTGATGTTGGGCTGGTTCTGGGGTCTTCGCACTTGCAGAGGGATTAGCCGCAAGTGCGGGCTCGCAAATGTGAGGCATTGGTCGCAGGAGCGGATTTATTCTAGCCTATCTGGGCTAGCATGTGCGGACAAATTTTCGGAGAAGCAGCATCGCTTCTGCAGTGGGAAGATGCGCAGAAGCGCCAGTGGTCGCAAGTGCGGCATTTCATTCGCTGAAGCGCAAGCGCAGGTGCGCTTAGGGTGTCCGCAGCAGCGAGATTTCTGGGCCTAAGTGAGAGCCGCACCTGCGATGATTTTTCCGCAGGTGCGGAGCTGCAGATGCAGCAGTAAGGTCGCAGGTGCGCCATAACTGGGCAGAAAATGGGGAAAATCGAGGGTTTGATTTCATTTTCATTTTGGGACTTTGAGAGCTCGGATTGAGGCGAGATTTTGAGTGACTTTTAGAGGAAGCATTTGGGTAAGGATTCTTGACTCGTTTTTGATTAATTCCCATAAATCTACTGTTAATTACATATTTTAATTATGATTTTAGAGTTTAAAATTAGAAAAAAAGTGCAGAAGTTCTTAGACCAGTTTTTGGGTTATGAAAGGCTAAATGAGGTTGGATTTGGATAATTCTTGTATGGTTGGACTCGATATCGAATGGGTGTTCGGATTTTATGATTTTGGTCGGGGTCCGAGACGTGGGCTCAAGTCGTCTTTTAGGGTTATTTTTCAATTCTTAGCTAAGATTATTATTTTATTATTTAAATTAGTTTCCTATAGTTTTATTTATATTATGAAATTATTTTGGCTAGATTCGATCCGTTCGGAGTTGGAAAATCGAGGGAAAAGCCTTCTAATTGATTGATTGAGCGTGGTTTGAGGTAAGTGACTTGTCTAACCTTGTGTGGGGGAAATCCCCCTTAGGATTTGGTATTTTGGTGATAAATTGTGATATGTGAAGGTCGTGTATGCAAGATGAAGAGTGCGTACACGGGCTAAATGTTGAAACTTCCGGTTTTTGCATCTTAGTTTGCTTTTCACGACTTAATTGAGTTACTTTAGCACATTATAGTCATCATGTTTGGCCTAATTTCACATGTCCACTTGTCTTATCTCCTGTTTGCAACTTGTATCATATGTTTAGTTGAATTACTTGCTTTTCTTGATTTCCTTATTCATTACTTAACTGTTGAAATTCATTACTTGAAATTGCTATCCTTGGAATATCATTTATTCTGTTGTTGTGTTTTGTCTTCGTGTTATTGTTGAGGTGATTTTTTGGTTGTTTGCACGAGGTTTCTGCCGTGCGATTGTTATTGCTTGCACAAGGTTTCTATCGTGCAATTGTTATTGTCGCACGAGATTTCTGCCATGCCATTGTGATTATTGATATACATGCGGTGGTATAAGGTTTGGGTGTTGAAACGCATGTGGTGAGATAAGGTGGGCTTGATACGCGTGGCTAGTAAGGGAACTACTAGAAGCCATGCGGTGTGATAAGGTGGGTTAAAACGCGGGATGCTATTTCAGGAAAATGATTTTCGAAAAAAATCAAATATAAAGGCTCCCGCGGTGATATAAGGAAAGATTGCGAGATATTTTACTTTTGGGACTACGAGGCGGTACCTCGGGAGTGCCCCTGTTGATTTCCTCTATTTGTTGTATTGTTTGTTGTTGTTTTCCTTAACTTGTAAGATTCTTGCTTCCTTTCGTGTTGTATTTATCTTTTTCTTGATTTCGTGTTGTTACTTTCCGTAATTTCTTATTGTTTTACTTCTCTGTCATTTTGTTATATCATTATATCTTCTGCCTTATTTCTTATTATTTCCAGTAGGGCACTGACCTGACCTCGTCACTACTCTACCAAGGTTAGGCTTGGCACTTACTATGTACTATTGTGGTGTACTCATACTACACTTCTGCACATATTTTGTGCAGGTCCAGGTGCATCCTATCTGCCTGAGTGTTATAGTGTTGTGTGGCTTGCTTATTGGAGACTTCAAGGTACACTTGCCCGCGCCCGCAGGCCTCAGAGTTCTCTTCTATCCTGTCTTTTTCTTATTTCTTTACATTGACAGAAAGTGATGTATAGGATCGTTCAGTACTATATCTAGAGTTTGTGACTTATATCTCATCGGGTTTTTGGAAAATTGTACGTTTTGAGCGTATATTATATTGATGAAATTGTTGAGTTTTGAAATTTTAAGTTTTTATTTAATGTTTCCGCATATTGTTAGGCTTACCTAGTCTTAGAGACTAGGTGCCGTCACGATACCCTATGGAGGGGATTTGGGGTCGTGACAAGTTGGTATCAGAGCTCTAGGTTCATAAGTGTTATGAGTCACATGTAGGTTTAGTAGAGTCTCGTGGATTGGTACGGAGACGTCTGTACTTATCTTCTGGAGGCTATGGAACTGTTAAGAAATGCTTCACTTCTTTGATTACTTGTCGTGCGAAATTGTTGACTTCAGGATTCTAAACTTCTGTCTTTCTATTCTCTCACAGATGGTGAGGACACATACAGCCAGATCAGATGACCAGACACCCACGCCCTGCTAGAGCCGTGAGAGGCTGGGGCCGGGGTAGAGGCCGAGGACGTCCATGTGGTGCAACTAGAGCACCGGTACGAGCTTCTACAGAGGAGTCACCGGTAGCTCCAGTTGAAGGGAAGGCACCTGAGATGCCGGTTACTGCACCAGCTCTCCAGGAGACTCTCGCCCAGTTTCTGAGCATTTTCGGCACTTTAACTCGGGTAGGGTTGATCCTACTTGCTGCTACTACATCTCTGGCCGAGGGAGGAGCATAGACTCCTGCCGCCCGTACCCCAGAGTGGCAGGTCCAGGTTGATCAGGTCCAGAGGTCATACCAGTGCCACTAGTAGCCCTAGTTCAGCCCGAGGTTAAGGCAGCAGCTTTTGAGGAGGAGCAACTCAGGCCGAGGTACAAGAAGTACCACCCTCCTACCTTCAGTGGCTTGGCGTTGGAGGATGTCCAGGGTTTTTTTGAGGAGTGCCACTGTATCCTCCGTACTATGGGTATTGTGAAGTCTAGTGGGGTTTCTTTCACTACGTTCCAGCTTAGGGTAGCGACTTATCAGTGGTGGCGAGCATATGAGTCGGGTAGTCTGGCCAAGGCAGCTTCACTTACTTGGACTCAGTTCTCATATATGTTCTTGAGGGAGTATGTCCCCCAGAGTCTTAGAGATACATTGCGTGCAGAGTTTGAGCAGTTGCACCAGGGTTCTACGATCGTGTTGGAGTATGCGGTCCGGTTTAGTGATTTGGCTAAGCAGGCACCGGCCTTGGTTGGTACTGTTAGAGAGCGGGTCCGTCGATTTATTGAGGGGCTCAACCCTAGTATCAAATTTAGCATGGCCCGAGAATTGAAGATGGACGTCGCATACCAGCAGGTAGTGGGGATTGCTAGGAGATTGGAGGGTAAGCTGACTCGGGAGAGAAAGAAGAGAGAGGCCAAGAGGTCTCGAGATTCAGGCACATACAGTGGAACTCGTGCCCCAGCTGCTGCTCCTTATGGTAGGGACTATGTGACTCGCCCTGTTCATTCAGAATTCCAGCTGCTAGCGGTATTCCGGCACCTCCTAGGCCTCAAGCTCCCTATTATGCACTGCCATTATCAAGTGCACCTCCTGCACGGGGTGCTTTCACCGGTCAGTCCTGCCAATCATGCCCGAGCTACCCACAGCAGCTACGTCCTCCGAGAGCTTGTTTTGAGTATGGTGACACTCGTCATACAGTGAGGGATTTCCCCAGACTCAAGAGGGGTGCTGATAAGTGGGGATTTTGACTACTTATTAGTGCCTTTTAGCTTTTGTTTTAGTCCAAAAGTGTTAATTGTGTTCTCGAAAACTAATGAAATGTGCTTAACTGCAGGAATATTGGAAGATGAACTCCCAAGATGAAATCCAACTCAAGAAGGAGTAATCTGAACACAAAGACATAAAAGGCATAGAAACTCAGAAGTGCGGACCGCATAATACCATCTGCGGCCGCAGGTTGTGAAGTTAAAGCTGTCAGAGTTGGGTGCAAAGTGCGGTTCGCACATGAATTGTGCGGCCGCAAAAGCTAAGCCAAAGAAAAGTTCAGAGAAGGTGAATAGAATTCCAAGTCCCCCAAAAGTGTGGACCGCACAATAATTATGCTGCCGCAGAAGAAGAGCTATGCGGCCGCACATGTAAAAGTGTGGACCATAGTAGAGCAAGGTGCGACCACACATGTAAAAGTGTGGACTGCAGAAAGAGTGAATTGCGGCCGCAGTTCAGAATTATGTGGCTGCAGACTTCCAATCCTTTCAAGTTGAAGAAAAGTACGGACTACACATGAAATTTTGAGGCCGCAAAACCTCCAAAAGGGCATTTTTGTCCGAAATTTCCAGCTCTGTATAAATAGATAAGTTTCACATTTTTAGGTCAACTTTTGACATCAGCTGCTACAGTAGTTGTTTCTTCTTACTCTTTTTAGTAATTTTTTATATTTTGAGCTATTTGAACATAGATTTTATCATTTTAATTAGCAATATGAGTTTAGATATCATTTATTCTTCTATTTCTTCCATTTCAAGCAAGAGTAGCTAGATTTTCACTAGGGTTGTCACCCAACCCTAGTATGTAAACTTAATGGGTGTTTAATTTAATGCTTGTTTATGATTGGGTGTTTATTGCTTAGCCTTGTTCATGCTTTATTTTGTACAATTAATGATTGCAAATATTAGTTCATGCCTAGTTGACTTGGTCTCTACTTGAGAAAGAGAGACTTAGTCTAGGAAAATTTGGCTAACAAGAAATTAGGTCAATTGAGAGATTGATAAGCCCAATTAAAGGTTTGAATCTTGAGATAGTAAAAGCCGACTTGAGCTTTTTATCAACCGTTTTGTTCAATATCCATTTGGACTTGAGAAAGCCAAATTGGGTAAAATCACTCTCTGACAGAGAGGCATTGAGTGAGTAATTGAGTGTTGCTAGCTATAATACACCTCGACCAATAAAACAAGCTTTAAAGTTTATATCCCATTAGGCAAACACCTAGGTGAAGGTCATAGCCCTAGGCCTTTTACAATATTTGAAAAAACAACAAAAACAATTTCTTAGTTTTATTTCTTAAATTGCAATTGTAGTTTAAATTAGAATTTAAAACAACCAAACTTTGTGGAAGTGCAAATTTAGATATTCAAACTCATATGCTACGATATATATACTAACTCCCACACATATAGCTCCTTGCGGAATTCGACCCTAACTCTGGGTATTATTATTGCATCAACCATTCTCATAACCTCCAATTGAGGTGTGAAATTGGACGAGATCAATTTTTGGCGCCGTTGCCGGGGGGCTAAAAACGATGTTAGCTATATATTTAGGTCTGTTTTTTAGAATATCTTCTTTACCTTCCTTGGTACTAACGTGTGAGTATTGTAGGTGCAATCATGGCAAACAACGAGCTCGAAAACATAGCTTTGGGGAATGTGGACGTTGACGATGATCAAATGGATGAAGTCCCACTTGAACCTCAAGCCAATAGACGAGGCCGAGCGCCTCAATACAATGTTCCCTCTCCACCCCTACCTCCACCACGAGCGGCTCCACACTGGGTGTTGCCGAATGAAGGGTATGCAAGCACTATAGTCCCTCCCCATATTAGGGTGATCAACTTCCAAATAACCAACGTGATACTCACTTTGCTTGAGCAACGAGGGTTCTTCACCGGTGCACCGGGTCAGAATGCATATAAAAACTTGAAGGGGTTCGTAGATACATGTTGGGGGAGTAAATAAACTAATGTCTCCGAGGATGCTTTGAGGCTAAGGCTTTTTCCCTTCTCTCTATGGGGGAAAGCTTTAGATTAGTTGGAACGTTTGCCAAATCATTCCATTCATACTTGGGATGAACTAGCAAAGAAATTTATTTCTATGTACTTCTCCCTCAGGCACATGGCTATTCTTCAAGATGAAATTCTAGCATTCAAGAAAGAGCCCAATGAACTACTACATGAGATATGGGAAAGGTATAGAATAATGGTGCCCTAACAACGATATGACAGATAACATGATAACAAATTCTCTATCAGGGGATAAATACCACCAACCAATGTGTAGTGAATCAACTTGCCAGGGGAACTCATGACTATGCCTTATGCGGAGGCGTGTGATATTTTGGATGAGATGGCGGATACTTCATCGGCGTGTAATCTAGAGCCAATGTTCCACAAGGTGATCCCAATGTGATTCTTCTTCATAAAGAGTTACATGACCACGGATAAGCCATAGACGAATTGACAACCACCATGAAACAATTGGCAAAGGCTCAACTTCAACAAGTGCAAAACCTAAGGCAAGTCAATGCAATGGAGGGAGTAAATATGATGGTGAACAAGAGAGAACAAGAAGTTCATAAGTGCAACAAAGAGTGGACAATTTTGTGCAAGATGATAGTGGATTTGATCAAGATGGTTCCTATAATGATCAAGAAGAAGAGGTTCAATATGTGAACAACTTTCAAGGGCAAAGAAACAACTTCCAAGGCCCTAGTCAACAACAATGGAGACCTTCAAATAATTAAGGCAATTGGAATTCTCATAACCAAAGCAAATAGAATAACAACAACAATCAAGGCAATTGGAGTGGAAGCAATAATCAAGGGAACTGGCATAACAATAATAACCAAGGCAATTGGGGAGGCAACAATCAAGGTGGGTGGAATGACAACCAAGAAAATTAGGGGTCGGGTTTTCAAAGGCCCCCGATGTATCAACAATCGAGCAACCCACCTCCTTATCCTTCCCATGATCTTAGTTCTTCCAACAATAAAATAGGCCGTATTGAGAGCATGTTCAAGCAAATGATGGAGAAGAATGCCGATTCCAATGCCAACCCTGCTTCACATAACACATCAATCCGCACTCTAGAACCCATCAAGGGAGAATGTGATTGACATACCGGAACCGGTAGTGCAAAAGGCTAAGGAACCATTGCCTAAGCCACCTCCTCCATATCCTCAAAGGTTTTCCAAGAAAAATGGCAAGAATCAATTCAAAAAAATCATTGATATGATAAAAAGTCTCTCAATAAATGTGCCATTAGTTGAAGCCTTGGTGCAAATTCCAGGATACGCAAAGTTTATGAAGGACTTGGTGACAAAAAGCGGTAGATGAATTTTGAAACTATCAAAGTCACTCACCAAGTGAGTGCAATTGTGCATTCGATGGATCATAAGTTGGAAGATTCCGGTGCTTTCACAATCCCTTGCACCATTGGAAGTGCCGAGTTTGCCAAAGCTCTTTGTGATCTTGGGGTGAGTATCAATTTGATTCCCTATTCTGTTTTCAAGACCTTGGGAATTGGGCAACCAAGACCCACATCTATGAGATTACAAATGGCCGATCATACAATGAAGAGACCGTTGGGGGTGATTGAAGATGTATTGGTTCGTATCGATAAGTTCATTCTCCCTACGGATTTTGTTATTCTTGATTGTAAAGTGGACTATGAGGTGCCAATTATTCTTGGAAGACCTTTCCTTGCTACGGGGAAGGCTCTTGTTGATGTGGAAGCCGGAGAACTCACTTTTCGTTTGGGTGATGAAAAGGTAGTTTTCCACGTGTGCAAATCTATGCGGCAATCGAATAGAAATGAAGTGTGTTCTTTCGTGGACTTGGTGACCGATGTGATTATTGATGATACAAGTGCCACGATTAATGTGGGTGATATGTTGGAGGCTGTCTTGCTCAATTTTGATGATGACTAGATAGATGGCTTTATGGAATGTGTTAATTTCTGCAAGGAATGGGTCGTACAACTATGCACCCCGAAAACTTTCCTTGGATCTTGAGAATAGGAAAACTCCTCCTACAAAGCCTTCAATTGAAGAGCCTCCTATCTTGGAGTTGAAGCCATTGTCTCCACATCTTAGGTATGAGTTTCTTGGCCCTTGTTCTACTTTACCAGTTATTATGTCCTTTTGTTTGACTAACGTGTAGGTTGACTCTACATTGTGGTGCTCCACAAGAGAAATAATGATATTGGGTTGACTTTGGTAGATATTCGGGGAATAAGCCCCGTATTTTGCAAGCACAAGATTAACTTGGAGGAAGATGTCAAACCCTCCATCGAACATCAAAGGAGACTCAATGAAGCCATGTAAGACGTGGTCAAGAAGGAGATTATCAAATGGTTGGATGATGGAGTTTTCTACCCTATTTCCGACAGTTCGTGAACTTCTCCGGTGCAATGTGTCCCTAAGAAGGAGGAATAACTGTGGTCACCAATGATAAGAATGAGTTGATTCCCACAAGAACGGTGACCTGGTGGAGAGTGTGTATGGACTATTGGAAGCTAAACAAAATCACAAAGAAAGACCATTTTCCACTTCCCTTCCTTGACCAAATGCTTGATATGTTGGCTAGCCGTACTTTCTATTACTTTCTAGATGGATATTCAGGCTACAACCAAATCCTTATAGCCTCGGAAGATCAAGAGAAAACAACTTTCACTTGTCCCTATGGAACTTTCGCTTTCAAAGGATGCCATTTGGCTTATGCAATGCACCGGCGACTTTTCAACTGCTATGATAGCGATCTTTACGGATATGGTAGAAGACTACCTCTTCATGGATGTTTTCTCGGTAGTCGTGGATTCCTTTGATGATTGCTTGGAAAATCTGGATAAAGTATTGGCAAGGTGTGAAGAAATGAACTTGGTGCTAAATTGGAAAAAATGCCATTTTATGGTCGAGGAAGGCATTGTCCTTGGCCACAAAATTTCAAAGAATGGCATAGAGGTCGACAAGGCGAAGATAGAGGTGATTTCTAAACTTCCACCTCCAACTTCAGTGAAAGGCGTAAGAAGTTTCTTGGGTCACGCGGGGTTCTACCGGCGCTTCATAAAGGATTTTTCTAAAGTGCTGAACCCATTGTGCAAGCTCTTCGAGAAAGATGCTAAGTTTCACTTCAATTATGATTGCATGATAGCTTTTGAATTGCTAAAGTTCAAGTTGAGAACAACTCCCATTATCACCACTCCTAATTGGAGTATTCCTTTTAAGCTCATGTGTGATTTTTCATCCGGTCTACTATGCTAGTAAGACCATGAACGATGACCAAGTTAATTATACCATTGCTGAAAAAGAGCTCCTTACCATTGTGTTTGCAATTAAGAAATTCCACCCATACTTGATGGGTGCAAAGGTTATTGTTCATACTGATGATGCAGCACTTCGCTATCTTATGAGCAAGAAAGATTCAAAATCTAGGTTTATGAGATGGGTGCTATTGTTGCAAGAGTTTGATATTGACTTCCAAGATCGAAAAGGGAGTGGAAACTCAAGTGGCGGATCACTTGTCTAGTTTGGAGGAGGAGGGGAGGCCGCATGATGGCCTTGAAATTAATGGCTCCTTCCCTGACGAGCAACTCTTGGCTATTTTAATGAAGGAGGTGCCATGGTTTGCGGATCTAGAAAACTTCCTTTTGAGTGGAATCATCCCGGATGAGTTCTCTTCAAATCAAAGGAAGAAGCTCAAACGGGATTGTCAAGATTATTATTGCGATGAGCCTTACCTCTTCCAGATTTGCACGGATGAGGTAATTAGAAGATGTGCACCGGATGAAGAGAAAAATGTTATTCTTGAGGCTTGCCATTCTTCGCCTTATGGTGGTCACTATGGCGGAGAAAGAACGGTAGCTAAAGTCCTAAGTTGTGATTTCTATTGGCCCACTATCTATAAAGATGCAAGTGATATGGTGAAAAGATATGATGAATGCCAATGGGTTGGTGGAATCTCGAAGCAGAATGAAATGTCTCTCACTATCATTTTGGAGATTGATATCTTTGATGTGTGGGGTATTGACTTCATGGGCCCTTTTGTGAGTTCTTGTCAAATACCTACATCTTGGTCGTGGTTTATTATGTATCTAAATGGGTTGAGGCCATTGTTCTACCCAGCAATGAAGCGAAAAGTGTGGTGGCATTCTTGAAGAAGAATATTTTCACAAGATTTGGCACTCCGCGATGGGGGTCGCATTTTTACCAACGCTTTTGACACTTTGTTAAGCAAGTATGGTGTCACTCAAAAAGTTACGACTCCCTATCATCCACAAGCTATCGGTCAAGTGAAAGTCTCCAATCAGGAGATAAAGAGTATCTTGTCCAAAATAGTGAATGCTAACCAGACGGATTGGTCAAAGAAGCTTGATGCACTATGGGCTTATCAGACTGCTTTCAAAACTCCTATCGGGATGTCTCCATACCGGTTAGTGTTTGGAAAATCTTGTCATCTTCCGGTGTAACTTGAGCACAAAGCCATGTGGGCTTTAAAGAAGTTGAATCTTGATTGGAATGCAGCCGCTAATTTGCGGGTTGCACAATTGAATGTAATTTAATGAGTTCTTGTACTATGTGTATGTAAGTTTATCCTTGTACAAAGAGAAGATGAAGCACCTTCATGATAAATACATCCAAATAGGGAGTTTAAGGTGGGCGATATTGTGTTGTTGTTCAACTCACGATTGAAGATGTTTCCTAGAAAGCTAAAATCTAAATGGAGTGGTCCCTTTGAAATTGTGGGTGTGACACCTTTTGGTGCATTGGACTTTAAGAACTAAAATGATAAGGTATTCCAAGTCAATGGTCACCGGGTGAAACATTATTTGGGACAAGTTGATGATGGCGACGTGGTGGCAGTTATTCATTTGAAGCGATAGTAATCTACATCGTGCCGCGAGTTAAACCAGGCGCTTCTTGGGAGGCAACCCATGTTTTCTTTTTCTTTTTCTTTTCTTCTTTTGTAGATAGGTGTTATTTGTATGCTAACTGGATTTGAAGTATGTTGCAGGAATGAGTGTGATTTACAGGAACTATGCTCAGAAAATTGGCCAAGTAAGAAAAAAGTGCGGACCGCACAATTGTGGGTGCTACAGCAGAAGGGAACTGCAGCCGCACAATTACAGTGCGGATTGCACAAATTGAGATGGGAAATTGCAAACTCTCTGAAGTTTGGTCAGTCAGAGAAATGGCCAAAGTTCGGCCGCACAGCAAAACATGTGGTCCGCACCAAAAATCTACGGTCGTACCACAAATTATGCGAACCACAGATCAACAAGGGCATTTGAGCCCCAAGGTAACTGAGTGCGGACTGCAGAAGGATTTCTGTGGATGCACTCCTCCCTTGTCCCTCAGGTCTGATCGTCCAAGTATAAATAGTAACCTTTGGGGCTACTATATTTTTTTTTCCTTCTCTGAGCACTCTAAACTCTAAAACTTTGAAATTGTCTGTTCAATCATTTGCCATACTCAATCCATATCCGTGATCACTCATCTGCATTACTACCATGTGGGGTTTAAACTGTGTTGGGTTAACTAATAATTGCTCTATGGGGAATGGGTGATTTGTTTTTCATGCTTAAGTGATCATACCATGTCGAATTTGTGGAAAATTTTGTAAACCCTAGGATTTTGATCGATTTTTGTTTGTCCGCAAAAGTTAAGACTAAGGTACTGTAAGTAAGGCTGAATCTGCAGCAGCACTTGAAATTGTGCGATCCGCAGAAATCCCATCGCGGCCGCAGAATAGCGTAATCTCTATCATCAGAGAGTTTTCACTTTTGGGATATTTAATGTGTGGCCGCAATGATAAAAGTGCAGCCCGCACTTCAAATCTGCAGTCGCACTCAAAATTGTGCGGACCGCAGCTCCAGCTCTGCGGTCGCAAGTTCAAATAGTGCAGTCTGCACAGCTCAGCCTACGTCTGCACTTGTAATTGTGCAGACTGCACATCCTCAACCTACAAACATATTCTACACTATGTTTTACTGTCTGTTTGCATTTGAATTACAACTGACTGCTGCTGTTGCTTGTTACATATAATGGTTAGATCTCGAGGCCGTGGAGATACATCAAAGAGTAAAGGTGAACCTTCCAAAGGTCGAGGAAAAGGTACTTTACCCCTCGCCCTCCAAAATATAATCACCAAGAAAGCTACATCCAATCGAGGAAGACATCTAGAGCCTTCCGAATCTAGTTCATATGCCCCATCAGGAAGCAACGGATGACGACTCAGTTCAAGAGCTGTTTGCTGTCTAATCACAGCCACAGGGAAAGTATCAATTCTGAGACGAGCCTTCCTCCTCACATAGCACCTCCGAGGGTTCGGAGAGTGCTAGTCGGGCTTCGAAACCCTCTTCTACGCCTGTCCCTGAGTCACCAGCAGCTACTGTTGATGATGTTCCGGATGATGGCCGAAAGGGTGATACTACAGTTATCGGCCTTGAGAGGTCAGAAAAGAAAGAGGTCTGGGAGGACTGTTTTGTAAGTCTAGCTGCTTTCACTAGATTCCGGGTGTGGTGGCCTGTGAGGTCGCTCGCTCTTGAGCGATAGTTCCAACTCAAAGATCTTGACATGTATAATCTAGTAGTATTGAGATAGTTTTGAGAGCAGAAGGGGTGGATGTGGTTCACCCAGTCTGCTATGGATGCTAAGGAGTATTTGGTCAGGGAGTTCTACGCCAATGTGGCGCACATAAAGAAAGGGACCAAAGTGACGAAAGTGAGGAATCTGAATGTGAGATTTGATCAACACACACTGAACTCCTACTTGGGGTTTGAGGACATGGATCCGGCACAGTACTTGGAGAAGCTAGCGTTGGGTGATGTAGGTCGCCCATGGCTAGCTGAGCTTCTTGCAGCCCCAGGGCCACCACCACCATGGATCACTGCAGGGGTTCCTATTCAGTGGAACATCCTAAATATTGAGGCGAAGGGATGGCAGACCTTCGTATGCAGCACAAAGACCCATGATAGAATGAAACCAACCTACCTATTCCCAAGGCAATTCTAGTCGCCTCTATTATGGCCGGGTACCCGATCAATGTGGGTGTCGTGATGTTGGCCAACATGTCAGTGGTCGCCAGGCAAGCTGATACCTCCTACTCGTATCCTAACACCACCACTGAGTACCTTACGGATGCACGGGTAGAGCCTAGAGATTATGAAATGAAGGTTCAGACGAAGAAGCCCTTCTCTTGGTATTTTCTGATGGATGCACACAACCCGAAGAAAAGTGGCAGCCGACTACCACCGTAGGCTAGTCTGATGAGCCATCGATGGTGGGTACATAGACAGCTGATATGCCTTCCACTTCAGTAGAGCCTTCAACCAGTGCAGTTGCCATGCCTCCACCTTTAGCCTCAGTGCCTTCCACCTCGGCTTTGAAGTCGGTGCCATGCCCTCTGCTCCACTCTCTGCACTGCGAGTCTCTCAGAAATTGAGGAGCCTCAAAAAATGGATACAGACAACTACTGCAAAGCTTATTGACATATTCAGTCATGTTGCAGCACAGTCATCCATTCCGGCACCCCATATTTCCCCCACAGTTGAAGAAACTATGAAGAAGCTCCGAAAAAATCAAAACACTATTATGGCCACTCTGGTACAGCATGGGTCCATGATTGAAGAGCTGGCCGAGGAAGTGCAAAAGATGTGGAAGTCACATGCCTCAAAGAAGTCAGAAAGCTCCGGTGACAGGTCACCAAGATTGCAGTAGTCGGAGACATTCCATTTGATATGTTGATGGACCCACACCACCCAGGCTCAGATCCTACGGCACCTACAGCACCAGCTGGTTAGTCTGAGGAGCCAAACATTGCTGCTGACACTGCCGAGGCGGTCCGTCAGATGTTCAGCAACCCATCCACTCCCGGACTTGAGGATGATGAGATCCAATTAGATGAGGCTGAGGTCGGTGCCACTGCTGGGGACACAGAGATGGACACACAGCCATAGGGAGTTTTCTTCACTCTCACCCTTCTTTTACTTTTATTTTGTTAAGCTTTGGGCACAATGCTTATTTTTATTCGGGGGGGGG
>MCJB01049095.1:58873-70476 GCA_002018475.1 Nicotiana obtusifolia | reverse complement strand
GGGGGGGGGGGGAGAGGGGTGGAGTTTCTTTGACACATCTTGATGAGTATGTATTTTGATAACTATGATACATTTGGCCTATAATTAACTTATTACTATTTTTTTCTTCTTTCTCATTATGTATATATTCTATCTTTTCTCTCATTATTTATATTCATCATGCTTTCAATAGTTTGCTTTGTAGCTTCTTTATCTTTATGTTTGTTTTTTTTCTTGAATTAGTAGCTTCTTTTTTATTTAATAGATTCTTTCTATATTTTAGTGGATAATAAGCCTTTGATTTTCTTAATGCCATGGTTCTTTCCAAAGGTAGTTTTTGTGTAAACCGGATGACTCTTCCCAACGATGGATGGCGTGTCAACTTTCTTAAGGGATTGAGTCTCTTTTTGGTGTTTAGGTAATTAGTAGTAGTAATGAATAAAAAGTCCTAATTGAGTCATTCTCAAAGAGTCAAACATGCTTTACTTGGTACCAACACACTTAACTACGTGCTTATGGTTTAAAACAAGATTTTTGGAAAGAAATAACTTTAATTAGTGACCTTGTGACTCTTGTGGTGACTTAGACAAGCATCGAGTGGTTCAATCGAACCATAGTGATTTTCAATCTTGAATATAGTCGTTGTGGGCCCTCGACTCTATCCTCTTTAATAATCCAGCTGCGTGAGAGGTAAGATGTTGTTGTTGCAAGTTCAAGTACACGTGCTAACGGTTTAGAACTTGCCCCAATGTGTTTCTAGGCAAAATTTTAAGTTTTTCTTGGCTTGAGAAGTGATTGTAGGCTATCCTTGACCTGCTTGAAGTTTTTCATTTCCCACCAACGTTGTTATCCATAGTCCACTCATTTGAGCCTTGAACCTTTCTCATTTGATAAGCATGTTACAAGCCTTTACCCATTTTGTAGTGACCCTCTCTTGGCACCCGAGTTTTCCTTAACACTCTTGTGAAATAATTGGCTAAAAATGTAAGTTTGAGGGAGAGATGAGGAACTTGAAAGAGGTATCAAGGCACAAAAAGAGAAAAGAAAAGAAGAGAAGGAAAGGCAAGAAAAGGAAAGAACAAAAAGAAAAATGCAAAAAAAAAAAGGAAGAAAGAAAGAAAGTGAATAAGTTGAAGAGTTGAAGGGATTCAAAGAAAAGTAATGATGCAACGCATGGAGAAATCAAAGAGGGAGAAAATGAATCTCATGATCAAGAAAGAGTGATGTTAAATCTCTCTAGTCCCCCTATGTAAAAGAAAATGCCTCAACGAATTGGCAAAGCATGAGCCTAGAACATAAAATGGAGTGCTTAAGGAAAGATGAACTTGTTCTATCATAGCATATCCAACCTTAGTCCAAAAGCCTTCATTGCATTCCAAAAAAAGCCCTACGGGATTTCAAGCCGAGTGAGCTTACATTAGTGGTGATCTACATGAGGAGCAAGCCTATAGTACTTAAAGCCGTACTTGCGACATTCTTTTGAGAGAGATGAGTGAACCTTTTGCAAATCTTTGGATTGAGCGCTTAATTCTTAAGCGAGATAGGCAAACGGAGAGTAGAGGATGAGGAGTTTGGGATCCACAATGACCAACATGAAAGAGCGAGCTTCCCTGATGAATAAAGTCAACTCTTGATGCCCAAGTGTCACATTAGAACTATTTGTGCGTAAACGTTTAACTTGTTGCCTTGTTGATAATTCATAAGTGATGTGGGTAATTGTTGGTCCCAATTGATGTGTGAATGACTCATTTTAGTTAGCTGGAATGGTTCTTAACTTGTGGAGGTGGGAACTACTTTATTTGCTTGAGGACAAGCAAAAATTTAAGTTTGGGGGAGTTGATAAGTGGGGATTTTGTCTACTTATTAGCGCCTTTTAGTTTTTGTTTTAGTCGAAAAGTGTTTAATTGTGTTCCCATAAACTTATGAAATGTGCTTAATTGTAGGAATATTGGAAGATGAACTCCCGAGACGAAATCCAACTCAAGAAGGAGTAATCTGAACTCAAAGACATAAAAGGCACAGAAACTCAAAAGTGCGGACTGCATAATACTATCTGCGGCCACAAGTTGTGAAGTAAAAGCCGTCAGAGTTTGGTGCAAAGTGCGGTCCGCACATGAATTGTGCGGCCGCAAAAGCTAAGCCAAAGCAAAGTTCAGAGAAGGTCATTCTATGTCCCCTAGAAGTACGGACCGCATAATAATTGTGCAGCCGCAGAAGAAGAGCTGTGTGGCCGCACATGTAAAAGTGCGGACCGTAGAAGAGCAAGGTGCGGCCACACATATAAAAGTGTAGACCGCAGAAAGAGTGCAGTGCTGCTGCAGTTCAAAATTATGCAGCCCCAGACTTCCAATTCTGCCAAGCTAAAGAAAAGTGCGGACCGCACATGGAATTGTGCGGCCGCAGAACCTCCGAAAGAGAATTTTTATCCAAAATTTCATCCCTGTATAAATAAACAAGTTTCACATTTTTAGGTCAACTATTGACATCAGCTGCTACATTAGCTGTTTTTTCTTACTCTTTTTAGTAGTTTTTTTTATATTTTGAGCTATTTGAACATAGATTTTATCATTTTAATTAGCAAAATGAGTTTAGTTATCATTTATTCTTCTATTTCTTCCATCTGAAGCATGAGTAGCTAGATTTTCACAAGGTTGTGACCCAACCCTAGTGTGTAAATTTAATGGGTGTTTAATTTAATACTTGTTTATGATTGTGTGTTTATTATGTAGCCTTGTCATGCTTTATTTTGTGGAATTAATGAATGCAAACATTAGTTCATGCCTAGTTGACTTGGTCTCTACTTGAGAAAGAGAGACTTACTCTAGGAAAACTTGGCGAACAAGAAATTGGATCAATCAAGAGATTGATAAGCCCAATTAAAGGGTTGAACCTAGAGATAGTAAAACCCGACTTGAGCTTTTTATCAATCGTTTTGTTCAATACCCATTTGGACTTGAGAAAGCTAAATTGGGCAAAATCACTCTCTGACCGAGAGGTATTGAGTGAGCAATTGAGTGTTGATAGCTATAATACACCCCGACCAATAAAACAAGCTTTAAAGTTTATATACTATTAGGCAAACACCTAGGTGAAGGTCATAGCCCTAGGCCTTTTACAATATTTGAAAAAACAACAAAAATAATTTTCTAGTTTTATTTCTTAGATTGCAATTGTAATTTAAATTAGACTTTAAAACAACCAAACTTTGTGGAAGTGCAAATTTAGATATTCAAACTCACACACTACAATATATACCACTAACTCCCACACATATAGCTCCATGCGGAATTCGACCTCGGACTCTTATTGGGTATTATTATTGCATCGACCATTTTCATAAACTCGAATTAAGGTGTGAAATTGGACGAGATCAATTGCACCTGTACAGACTACTGAGGCTCCGCGTACTGCATCGGGTCCTCAGGCTTCTCAATCCATGGTCGCCACCCCACCTGCACAGCCAGCTAGAGGTCGAGGTCGGGTAGGTAGAGGTCGAACTAGAGAGGGAGGCTAGGCTAGATATTATGCTCTTCCTGCTAGGACAAAGGCAGTTGCATCTGACTCTGTCATCACAGGTATTGTTCTGGTTTGTCATAGAGATGCATCAGTCTTATTTGATCCAGGCTCTACTTATCATATGTTTCATCTTGTTTTGCTCCGTATTTAGGCATATCTCATGTTTCCTTGAGTTCTCCTGTCCACGTGTCTACGCCTGTGGGAGATTCTATTGTTGTTGACCGTGTGTATCGGTCGTGTTTGTTTGTTTTTGGTGGTTTTGAGACCTGAGCCAATTTATTGTTGCTCAGTATGGTAGACATTTATATTATTTTGGGTGTGGACTGATTGTCGCCCTATCATGCTATTTTCGATTGTCACGCCAAGATCGTGATGCTAGCTATGTCGGGATTACCATGGGTAGAGAGAGGTGCTTTAGATTATGATCCTAGCAGAATTATCTCATTTCTAAAGGCTTAGCATATGGTTAAGAAGGGGTGTAATGCTTATATAGCTTTGGTGAGGGATGTCAGTGTTAATACTCCCACCGTGAAGTCAGTTTCGGTAGTGAGGGATTATCCAGATGTATTTCCGGCGGATCTTTCGGGCGTGCCGCCCGACAAAGATATCAACTTTGGTATTGATTCGTTACTGGGCACTCAGCCCATTTCTATTCCACCCTATCATATGGCCCTAGCAGAGTTGAAAGAGTTAAAGCAACAGTTGCAGGAGTTGTTTGATAAGGGGTTCATTTAGCCCAATGTGTCTCCTTGGGGTGCTTTGTAAAGAAGAAGGATGGTTCTATGCGAATGTGTATTGATTATCGCCAGTTGAACAAGGTTACAGTGAAGAACAGGTATCCATTGCCACATATTGATGATCTATTTGATCAGCTATAGAGTGCCAGAGTGATCTCTAAGATCTACTTGCATTCAGGCTTTCATCAGTTGAAAATTCGGGAGCTAGACATCCCAAAGACTGCCTTCAGGACTCGGTATGATATTATGAGTTCCTTGTGATGTCTTTTGGGCTGACCAACACCCCAGCCGCTTTCATGCATTTGATGAACAATGTATTCCAACCCTATCTTGACTCATTCGTCATTGTGTTTATTGACAATTTGGTGTACTCTCGGAGCCGGGAGGATCATGAGCAGCACCTGAGGACTGTGCTTTAAACCTTGAGAGAAAAGAAGTTATATGCCAAATTTTTGAAGTGTGAATTCTGCCTAGATTCAGTGGCATTTCTGCGTTATGTGGTGTCGAGTGAGGGGATCAAGGTAGATCCAAAGAAGATTGAAGCAGTGCAGAATTGGCCCAGACCGTTCTCAGATTCAGAGATCAGGAGTTTTCTTGGTTTGGCGGGGTATTACCGTCGATTTGTAAAGGGTTTCTCGTCTATTACAGCACCTATTACCAGGCTGATCCAGAAGGGTTCTCTGTTCAGGTGGACCGAGGAGAGTGAAGAGAGATTTCAAAAGCTTAAGACTAATTTGACTTCAGCCCCAATATTGGTATTACCTACAGGTTTGGGGTCTAACACTGTGTATTATGATGCATTGCGCATTGGTCTCAGCGCGATGTTGATGCATGAAGGTAGGGTGATCGCCTCGCGTTTAGACAACTAAAGGTGCATGAGAAGAACTATCCTGTCCAGGACCTCGAGTTAGCAGATGTCGTTCATGCCTTGAAGATCTGGCAGCACTATTTGTATGGTGTCCCTTGTGAAGTCTACGTCGATCACCAAAGTCTACAGCATGTGTTCAAACAGAAGGATCTTAACTTGCGGTAGAGTAGGTGGTTAGAGTTGCTTAAGGACTATGATATCACCATTCTATATCATCTGGGGAAGGCCAATGTGGTGGTCGATGCCTTGAGTCGCAAGGCAGAGAGTTTGGACAGCTTAGCATCTCTACCGGTAGCAGGGAGGACATTAGCCTTGGATGTTTAGGCCTTGGCCATCCATTTTGTTAGATTGGATGTTTCTGAGCTGAGCCGAGTTTGGCTTGTATGATTTCTCGGTCTTCTCTTTATGATTATATCAGAGAGCATCAGTATGACGAACCCCATTTGCTTGTCCTCAAGGACATGGTTCAGCACGACGATGCCAAGGAGGTCACTATTGAAGATGACGGTGTATTACGGATGCAAGGCAGGCTATGTGTGCCCAATGTAGATGGCTTACGTAAGTTGATTCTCCAGGAGGCTCACAGTTTGTGGTACTCCATTCATCCCGGTGCCGCAAAGATGTATTAGGACCTAAGGCAGCATTATTGGTGGAGGAGAATGAAGAAGGATATAGTGAAGTACGTATCTCGGTGCCTAAATTGTCAGCAGGAGAAGTACGAGCATCAGCGGCCAGGTGGATTGCTTTAGAAGTTAGAGATTCTAGAGTGGAAATGGAAGCGGATCACTATGGATTTTGTTGTTAAACTCCCACGGACTCAGAGAAAGTTCGATGCAGTTTGGGTGATTGTGAATAGGTTGACCAAGTCGCCTCATTTCATTCCAGTGGTGATTACGTAGTATTCGGAGCAACTGGCTCAGATTTACATTCGCAAGATTGTCAGGCTTTATGGCGTGCCGGTGTCTATCCTCTCTAATCGGGGTACGCAGTTTATATCGCGTTTATTGAGAGTTGTACATTATGAGTTAGGTACCCGGGTGGAGTTCAGTACAGCATTTCACCCTCAGACGGACGGACAGTCAGAGTGCACTATTCAGATATTGGAGTATATGTTTTGTGTGTGTGTGTTGGAGTTTGGGGATTCTTTGGATCATTTATTGCTACTTGTGGTGTTTGCCTACAACAACAGCTACCAATCGAGCATTTAGATGTCCCCGTATGAGGCTTTGTATGGTAGGCGGTACCGGTCTCCGGTGGGTTGGTGTGAGCCGGGCGAGGCTTGGCTATTGGGTACGGACTTGGTTCAGGATGCTTTGGAAAAGGTTAAATTGATTCAGGATCGACTTCGTACAGCCCAATCTTGACAGAAGAGTTATGCGAATCAGAAGGTTTGCGACATTGCATTCATGGTTGGGGAGCGGGTTTTGCTCCGGGTTTTGCCCATGAAGGGTGTTATGAGGTTCGGGAAGAAGGTAAAGTTGTGCCCTAGGTGTATCGGACCTTTTGAGATTCTTGAGAGGTTTGGAGAGGTAGCCGTTATCCTCATCTTTTCACCACTTCAGGTATGTCTATATACTCGTTCGAGGATGAACGTTTGTTTTAAGAGGGGGAGGATGTAATGACCTAGTCGGTCATTTGAGTGTATTGGCCACGACCCCCCTATTTATTGCCTTCTCTATGTTATACTGTGGTTACGTGACTTGCTGGGAGGTTTGGTATTTGGTTTCGGAGTGAAATAACACATAGCTCCTAAATTGAAAGTTTAAGTCATAGGAGTTGACCGTAGTTTGACTTGTGTGAACGACTCTGGAATGGAGTTTTGACGATTCCAATAGCTCCGTATGGTGATTTGGAGGTATGTAGGTTTCGGCGTTAATTGATGAAAGTTGAAAAGTTGGAAGATTTTTAGAAAGTTTGATCGAGAGTGGAATTTTTGATATCGGGGTCGAATCCCGATTTTGGAAGTTGGAATAGGTCTGCATTGTCAATTATGACTTATGTGCAAAATTTAGGGTTAATCGGAGTTGTTTTGGTTTCGGAATTAAAGTTCATAAGTTCATTAGACTTGTATTGGGATGCGATTCGTCTTTTTGGTGTTGTTTGATGTGATTTGTCGCCTCGAGTCGCCCCAGATGGAAATCGGATCATTTTGGACTTATGGAATTTGCTGATGCTAGGCTGGTTCTGGTGTCTTCGCACCTGCAAAGGGATTGGCCACAAATGCGAACCATTGGTTGTAGGAGCGGATTTTGTCTAGCTAGCTAGGCTCACAGGTACGGACAAGTTTCCGCAGAAGCTGCATCGCTTCTGCGGTGGGAAGATGCACAGAAGCGCCAGTGGTCGCAGGTGCGACATTTCATTTGCTGAAGTGCAAGCGCAGGTGTTCGTAGAAGCGAGATTTTCTGGGCCTAAGTGAGGGCCGCACCTGCGATGATTTTTCCGCAAGTGCGGAGCCGCAGATGTGGCAATAAGGTCACAGGTGCAACGTAACTGGGCAGAAAGGGAAAAAATCGAGGGTTTGATTTCATTTTCATTTTAGGATTTTGAGAGCTTGGACTGAGGCGAGATTTTGAGGGATTTTCATAGGAAGCATTTGGGTAAGGATTCTTGACTCATTTTTGATTAATTGCCATGAATCTACTGTTAATACACCTTTTAATTATGGGTATGGAGTTTAAAATTGGGGAAAAAGTGTAGAAGTGCTTAAACCAAGTTTTTGGGTTTTGAACGGCTATATGAGGTCGGATTTGGATAATTTTGTATGGTTGGACTTGATATCGAATGGGTATTCGGATTTTATAATTTTGGTCTAGGTCCGAGACGTGGGCCCAAGTTGACTTTTTGTGCATTTTTTCAATTCTTAGCTAAGATCATTATTTCATTATTTAAATTAGTTTTCTATAGTTATATATATAGTATGAAATTATTTTGGCTATATTCGAGCCGTTCGGAGTTGGAAAATCGAGTGAAATGCCTTCTAATTGATTGATTGAGCGTGGTTTGTGGTAAGTGACTTGCCTAACCTTGTGTGGGGAAAATTACCCTTAGGATTTGGTATTTTGGTGATAAATTGTGATATGTGAAGGCCGTGTACGCAAGGTGGCGAGTGCGTACACAGGCTAAATGTTGAAAATTCTGGTTTTTGCAACGTACTTTTCTTTTCATGCCTTAATTGAGTTACTTTAGCACGTTATAGTCATCATGTTTGGCCTAATTTCACATGTCTACTTGTCTTTTCTCCTATTTGCAACTTGTATCACGTGTTTAGTTGAATTACTTACTTTTCTTGATTTCTGCATTCATTACTTAACTGTGAAATTTCTTTACTTGAAATTACTATCCTTGGAATATCATTTATTCAGTTGTTGTGTTTTGGCTTCGTGTTATTGTTGAGGTGATTGTTTGGTTGTTTGCACGAGGTTTCTGCCATGCAGTTGTTATTATTTGCACGAGGTTTCTGTTGTGCGGTTGTTATTGTTTGCACGAGGTTTCTGCCGTGCGGTTGTTATTATTTGCACGAGGTTTCTGCTGTGTGGTTGTTATTGTTGCACGAGGTTTCTGCCATGCCATTGTGATTATTGATACGCATGCGGTGGTATAAGGTCTGGGTGTTGAAACGCATGCGAGAGATAAGGTGGGCTTGATGTGCGTGGCTAGCTGGAGAACTACTAGAAGCCATGCGGTGTGATAAGGTGGCTAAAACGCGGAACTCTACTTTAGAAAAATGATTTTCAAAAAAGAAACAAATATAAAGGCTCTCGCGGTGATATAAGGAACGATGTGAGATATTTAACTTTTGGGACTACGAGGCGGTACCTCGGGAGTGCCCCTGTTGATTTCCTCTATTTGCTGTATTGTTTGTTGTTGTTTACCTTAATTGTAAGATTCTTGCTTCCTTTCTTGTTGTATTTGTCTTTTTCTTGATTTCGTGTTGTTACCTTCCGTAAATTCTTGTTGTTTCACTTCTCTGTCATTTTATTATATCATTATATCTTCTTCCTTGTTTCTTATCATTTCCGGTAGGGCCCTGACCTGACCTCGTCACTACTCTACAGAGGTTAGGCATGGCACTTACTGGGTACCGTTGTGGTGTACTCATACTACACTTCTGCACATGCTTTGTGCAAATCCACGTGCATCATATCCTCCTCGGTGTTAGAGCGTTGTGTGACTGGCTTATTGGAGACTTCAAGGTACACCTGCCCATGCCCGCAGGCTTCGGAGTCCCTTTCTATCCCGTTCTTTTTCTTATTTCTTTACATTTGATAGACATTGATGTACAGGATTGTTCGGTACTATATCTAGAGCTTGTGACTTATATCTCACCGAGTTTTAGGAAAACTGTACGTTTTGAGCTTATAGTCTATTGATGAAATAGTTGATGTTTTGAAATTTTAAGTTTTTATTTGATGTTTCCGCATATTGTTAGGCTTACCTAGTCTTAGAGACTAGGTGCCATCATGACATCCTACGGAGGGGATTTGGGGTCGTGACAATGCAACTTTTAGACCAGGCATCCGAATAACGTCAAATCAATTATGTTTTGCACCAAATTTTGCAGACAAGTCATAAATACTACAGTCAACTTATACCAAGTTCCGGAACCAAAATCCAACCCGGTAGCAACAAAGTCAAACTATGGTCAAACTTGAAATTTCTTTAAACCTTTAAACTTCTAGTTGTCAACAAATGGCGTTAATTCAAGTTAGGAACTTCTGAATTCGATTTCGGGCATACGCCTAAGTCCCAAATCACGGTACGAACCCACCAGGACCGTTGGAACACTGATCCAGGTTCATTTGCTCTAAACGTTGACCGAAGTCAACTCAAATGAATTTTAAATCATGATTTCACATTTTATCAATTTTTTAACATAAAAATCTCCCGGATTAACACTCGGACTGCGCATGCAAATCGAGAAAGGCTGAATGGAGCTATTCGAGATCTCGAAATACAAAAATGAATGTTAAAATTAAAGATGACCTATCGGATCATCACAAGAGTATGTTTGTGTATTGGTATTTGTTGATGTGTTTGTTATTCTACATTACTCTCCTCGATCGAGTCTTGTCTAATTAGGATAGGTTTCACATCTGTCCTTATAACAATAGTAATCATTTATGAAAAGTTATGTGAATTATTAGTAACTTAGTATTTCTTTTAGCAATAACACATATTTTAAATTGATTACCTTCTCAGTTATTTAAGTAATAAAAATGTAGGGTTTAGGGTATTTGAAAGTTACCTAGAAATAATATGAAATTCATGTCAAATAATTTGATTGTTTCACTTCTAGAATATGCATATTACATGGGATTTTTTTGCGGATTATATAGGAAATACGCATGTAGGGCTGTCAAATTTGGCCCAAATCCAAATGACTTGTTTAAACCGTACAAGATCGTGTTGGTTATAGATATGCCCATTTATTGAAATCAACCCATTTGGACCCAATCCGTTTCAACTCTTTTTAGGTGGGCTGATTTTTAGCCCAAATTGATCCATGAGTAACTTTGCCAAAATATCTAAGAAATATGTTTTTTTATATATGTTATATATGACCATAACTAAAGAAAAAAGTCTTAGTTAGGAATTATACAATTTATAAGAAAATAACATATATTAATTAAATCTTGGTAACAGTTGGGCGGGTTGGCTATGACCTAAATTTTAGCCATCTTGAACCAATTCATCTCAGCCGAATAACTTTTGGTTGGGTTATCACTACAGGAAATCTGGGAAAAAGTGACCAAAATTTAGCGACCAACGTT
This sequence comes from Nicotiana obtusifolia, assembly GCA_002018475.1. Taxonomy (NCBI): domain Eukaryota; kingdom Viridiplantae; phylum Streptophyta; class Magnoliopsida; order Solanales; family Solanaceae; genus Nicotiana; species Nicotiana obtusifolia. Next base: position 59,605 of record MCJB01049095.1, on the reverse strand, counting down.
GGTCTGTAAAGAAAAGCGACCAAAGTTGGTCGCTAAACTAGTGAAAATAATAAAATAATAATTTTAAATACATTAGCGACCAAGGTTGGTCGCTTTTTGGTCGCTAATTTCGTCAAACTGTTGACCGGACTGGTTAGACTTGCTTGGTCAACAAAATACTCAGATTAGCGACCAATGTTGGTCGCTTAAGGGGACCCAATTATAAAATTTTAATTATTATAATATTATTTAAATCAAAAAATAAAATATAAATAAATAAAGAGTAAACAGATGGAGACCAACTTTGGTCGCTAATCGGGGACCCAGTTCGATATTATATGAAATATAAATAAATCTTATTTAAATTTGGCGACCAACTTTGGTCGCTAACTTTAAATTATGTATATTTGGCGACCAAAGTTGGTCGCTTTTTAGGTCAACATTGGTCAAAATTAAAATCACTTTTGTATTTGCTATCTAAATAATATAAATATAAGCAGTTAACACTCTTGTAATACAAGGGATGAATAGACTAAAATATACTCTAACATGCTATATATGCAGTTAGGTAGTACTACGAAGCGTGCGTGCGTATCCCCATATATATATATATATAAAAGTCGAGACGTTTTAATTTATTGTTAATATATATACATGCATATGAGTAGGTTATAAGTCGATGAATCAATTTACAACTGTATTAATGTCTAAAAGAACCCGTCCTCGTGTTCCGAGCACTTCATGTTCTTATAT
>MCJB01049095.1:26179-58826 GCA_002018475.1 Nicotiana obtusifolia | reverse complement strand
AAGCTATATTCGATATAATATTAGCTAATGCACTAATACTTAGTGCATAGTATAGTATAGTATAATATACTAAGTGTATAGTATAGTGTATTATATAATACACTTGTCACGACCCAAAATCCCAACCATGATCGTGATGGTGCCTCTCGTGAAGACAAGGCCAGCCAATTCAAACTAAACTTCATTCAACAGTTAAACAATACGAAAATAATATAAGTACGGTTTAATAACAGCAATTCGCGGGAAAATATAATGAACCATCCCGACTACAGCCCGAACCGGGGTGTCACAAAGTCATGACCAACTAATGAAAGTCCTAATAATAAGATTACTATTACAATATCTTTGGCACAATTGTTTAAAGATACTGAAAATAACATGATAAAAGAGATACGGGGCTGCGGACGCCAACAGCTACCTCGTGGTCTCTGAATCACCGCCCTGAGAGTAGTAGTCAATAGCTAGGAGCGGAACTGATAACGCCTGAATCTGCACACATGGTGCAGGGAGTAAAGTGAGTACTTCCAACTCAGTGAGTAATAATTATAAATAACATCTGAAGGTAAGAAGACACATAAGGCTTAGAGCAATCCACAACGAAACTATAACATGTAAATATTCTAAGCAAATAACTTGAAATAAATGAGAACAACACCAACACAACAAAAATGCAATACACAACATGACTCTCGTGGAGGCGTGCCACCCGTTCCCTGGGTACCCGGCGCTCACTGTGGGGGGTTCAGTGGCGCAATATCTCGTGACGACGTGTCACCCGATCCATTCACGTCACATCTCGTGGCGGCGTGCCACCCGATCCCATTAAAATCATTTGAAAATATCATTTATGTTTCAAAACTGAGTTTATGAAATGAATCAATTCAGTAACAAATACCCCTGAAGGGTTCACATAACTGGCGAGATGCCCAAATATGATTTAGCAAACAATGACAAATACCCTTGAAGGGTTCATATAACCGGCGAGATGCCCAAATATGATGATATCAATGGGTTTCAATCAATTACGTAGTAAAATCATCAATCGGGATGGACCAAGTCACAATCCCCAGTAATAAACGGCACGGTATAGCACCACGATGTGCAAATCCGGGGTTTCAAACCCTCAGGACATCATTTACAAGCATTACTCACCTCAAACCGGCTAAAACCTTAGCCCACGAAATTACTAAAAAATCCCGAAATTACCAAAAACCCGAGCCCCGGGCCCACTTCTCGAAATTTAGTAATTTTCACCTCAACGGGTCGCTTATCTCATCACGAGTTCAACCATACGATATTTATTAAATTCCGACATCAGCTCGACCTCTAAGTCTCACAATACAAGCTTAGGGTCTTCCACAATTTTCCCAACTTAAATCACCAGTAAAAATGCTAGGAACAGTTATAATCTTAGGTAATTCTTTCAAAATTGAGTTGGGAATACTTACCCCGATGTTTCCCTTGAAATCTTCCAAAAATCCTTCAAGATTTTGCTTCAATCCGAGTTCCCAAGCTCCAACTACGTTCAAGATGGTCAAAGCTCCCTTAAGAGTTTGTTCAAGAAATTCTCCCCTTGGTATGGTTTTGAGGTTTATTTGTTGTGATTCTATGGTGTTTGGAGGTGTTTCTCTTAGTGGGTGACGGGAATGGTTTTTGCATGGCAAAATGGGCACTGAGTACTATTTATAGAGTGGTCAAAAATCGAGTTAAAATACCCTTGCCCGACCAATTATGCAATCGCATACCTGTCGCATAACAGGTATGCGGTTCGCATATTTGACGTAGCCATCGCGAAGATAGCCCTAGCCTTCACCGCGAAATCAACACAAAGCGAGGTTTGCGGTTCGCATTTCATGTTTTGCGATCACATTCTCGTCGCATTCCTGACGTAGATTTTTGTCCAAGTTTCTGTCTCAATATGCGATCTCCATTGTCAAATATGCGATTCGCATTTTAGGTTTGCGGTTCGCATTATGGCTGCATTTTGGTCACGAATCATTCTGCTTGTTTTTGTGACTCCACTGTGAGATATGCGGTCCGCATTTGAGATATGCGGTCCGTATTCTCATCTGGTTTTTCTGCAACTTTTGCTTTTCCAACGATGGTTTAATCCGTTTAACCACCCAAAACTCATCCGAGGCCTCTGGAACCTCAACTAAACATGCCAACATATCCCATAACTTTATTTAAACTTGTTTCGACCTTCGGAACGCTCAAATCAACATCACAACATCAAATTCGCATCGGATTCAAGCCTAAGGATTTCAAAATCTTCTAAATCGCTCTTTTGATCTAAACCCAACCAAACCACGTCCGGATGACCTGAAATTTTACACACAAATCCTAATTCACATATTGAAGCTACAACAACTTTCGGAATTCCATTCCGATCCTCGGATCAAAATCTCGCCTATCAAGCGAAAATCTCCAAAATTCTCACTTCACCAATTCAAGCCTAATTCTACACGGACCTCCAAAACAAATTCCAACCAAACTCCTGAGTCATAAATCATCTCTCAGAACTAACCGAACCATTAGAACTCGCATCCGAGCCCTCTAACTCATAAGTCAATATCTGGTTGACCTTTCCAATTTTGACCTTCTTGAAAGAGACTAAGTGTCTCTCTTCTTGCTAAACTCACCCCAAACGCAGACTACTCAACTAGATTACCTAAAGCACGGATAACGAAGCATAATAAAGTAGAAAATGGGGGAAACGGAGTGGTAACCCACGAGACAACTGACCGGGTCGTCACATTCTCCCCATCTTAAATAAACGTTCGTCCTCGAACGAGTAAAGAAGCATACCTGAAGTTTCAAATAGGTGAGGATATCTGCTCCGCATCCCCTGCTCGGTTTCCCAGGTAGCCTCCTCCACGGACCGAACTGTCCACTCAACTTTTACTGAAGCTATATCGTTGGACCTCAACTTCCGAACCTGACGATCTAGAATCACCACTGGTCCCACCTCAGAGGTCAAATCATCATCTAACTGAATCATGTTGGAGTCCAATATATGAGACGGATCTCCAACATACTTCCGGAGCATAGAAACATGAAATACTAGGTGTACACTCGACAAACTGGGTGGCAAGGCAAGCTCATAAGCCACCTCCCCGACTCTTCGAAGCACCTCAAACGACCCAACGAACCGAGGACTCAGTTTCCCCTTCTTCCCGAATCTCATAACACCTTTCATGGGCGAAATTTTCAGCAAGACTTTCTCGCCAACCATGTAGGACACATCTCGAACCTTCCTATCGGCATAACTCTTTTGCCTCGACTGCGCTGTACGGAGACTCTCCTGGATTACCTTCACCTTTTCTAGAGCATCCCGAACCAAGTCAGTCCCCAATAGCTTAGCCTCGGCGGGCTCAAACCAACCAACCGGAGATCTACACCATCTCCTATATAGAGCCTCATACGGAGCCATCTAAATGCTTGACTGGTAGCTGTTGTTATAAGCGAACTCTGCAAGGGGCAGAAATTCATCCCATGAACCTCTGAAATCAATAGCACATGCACGTAACATATCCTCCAGTATCTGAATGGTACGTTCGGACTGCCCATCCATCTGAGGACGAAATGCTGTGCTCAATTCCACCTGAGTACCCAACTCCCTCTGCACGGCTTTCCAGAACTGTGAAGTGAACTGAGTACCTCTATCCGAAATGATTGAAACTAGAACACCATGTAGCCGGACAATCTCTCGGATATAAATCCTTGCCAACCGTTCTGAAGAATAGGTAGTACACACAGGAATGAAGTGTGCGGACTTAGTCAGCCGATCCACAATCACCCAAATAGCATCGAACTTCTTCAAAGTCCGTGGGAGTCCAACAACAAAGTCCATAGTGATCCGCTCCCATTTCCACTCGGGAATAGCTATCTGCTGAAGCAAACCACCCGGCCTCTGATGTTCATATTTTACTTGCTGACAGTTGAGACACCGAGCTATGAATCCCACCATATCCTTCTTCATCCTTCTCCACCAATAATGTTGCTTCAGATCCTGGTACATCTTTGCGGCACCCGGATGGATGGAATACCGTGAGCTATGGGCTTCCTCCAGAATTAAGTCTCGGAGCCCATCCACATTGGGTACACAAATCCGGTCCTGCATCCTCAACACTCCATCGTCACCGATGGTCACATATTTAGCATCATTATGCAGGACTCTGTCATTAAGGACAAGCAAATGGGGATCGTCATACTGACGCTCCCTGAAGCGATCGTATAACGAAGACCGAGAAACCATGCAAGCCAATACCCGATTGGGTTCCGAGATGTCTAATCTCACAAACCTATTGGCCAAGGTCTGGACATCGACTGCAAGAGGTCTCTCTCCAACTGGAATGTATGCCAAGCTCCCCATGCTCACTGCCTTTCAGCTCAAAGCATCGGCCACCACGTTGGCCTTCCCTGGATGGTATAGTATAGTAATATCGTAATCCTTGAGCAATTCCAGCCATCTCCGCTGTCTCAAATTTAGATCTTTTTGCTTGAACAGATGTTGAAGGCTACGGTGATCGGTAAATACCTCACAAGATATACCATACAAGTAATGCCTCCAAATCTTTAAAGCATGAACTATGGCAGCCAGCTCCAAATCATGCACGGGATAGTTCTTCTCATGAGGTTTCAACTGACGAGAAGCATAAGCAATAACTCTACCCTCCTGCATTAATACATAACCGATCCCAATTCTTGAGGCATCACAATATACGGTATACGAACCTGAGGCTGATGGTAGAACCAATATTGGAGCTGTAGTTAAGGCTATCTTGAGCTTTTGAAAGCTCTCCTCACACTTGTCTGACCATACAAATAGAACACCCTTCTGGGTCAATTTGGTCAAGCGCAACGCAATGGATGAGAAACCCTGAACAAACCGGCGATAGTAACCTGCCAACCCAAGAAAACTACGAATCTCTGTGACTGAGGACGGTTTAGGCCAACTCTGAACCGCCTCTATCTTCTTTGGATCAACCTGAATACCCTCGCTGGACATTACGTGCCCCAAGAAATCCACTGAGTCGAGCCAAAACTCACACTACGAGAATTTTGCATTAAGCTTCTCTTCCCTCAGTCTCTGCAATACAACCCGCAGATGCTCTGCGTGCTCTTCCTGGATACGCGAGTACACCAGAATATCATCAATAAATACCACCACGAACGAATCCAGATAAGGCTGAAATACATTGTTCATTAACTGCATGAACGCTGCTGGGCCATTGGTTAGCCCGAAAGACATAACAAGAAACTCATAGTGGCCATACCTAGTCCGGAAAGCAGTCTTAAGAATATCTGCATCCCTGATCTTTAACTGGTGATCCTGAACGGAGATCAATCTTAGAGAACACTCGTGCTCCCTGAAGCTGGTCAAATAAATCATCGATGCGAGGCAAAGGATATTTGTTCTTGATTGTTACCTTGTTCAATTGCCTATAATCGATGCACATTCACATTCTCATCGTGCCATCTTTCTTTTTCATAAATAGAACCGGTGCACCCCAAGGTGACACACTAGGGCGAATGAACCCCTTGTCTAGGAGTTCCTGAAGTTGCTCCTTTAATTCTTTCAACTCCGCTGGTGCCATGCGATACGATGGAGTAGAAATGGGCTGGGTGCCCGGCACCAAGTCGATACCAAAGTCAATATCCCTGTCCGACGGCATGCCCGACAGTTCTGCAGGAAATACATCGGGAAATTCCCCCACAACGGGAACAGAATCGATGCTTGGAGTCTCAGCTCCAACATCCCTCAAAAATGCTAGGTATGCAAGGCAATCCTTCCCAACAATACGCTGGGATTCCAAGTATGATATCACCCTACTAGGAATATAATCAGTCACGCCACGCCACTCGATCTGCGGCACACCCGGCATAGCTAAAGTAACTGTCTTAGAATGACAGTCTAAAATAGCACGACATGGAGATAGCCAATCCATGCCCAAAATGACATCAAAATCTACCATGCTTAGTAGCAATAGATCCAGTCGGGTCTCCAGACCCCCAATAGTTACTACACACGACTGATACACACGGTCTACAACAATAGTGTCGCCCACCGGGGTAGACACATGAACAGGTAAAGCAAGAAACTCCCGGGGCGTACTCAAATAATGAGCAAAATATGAAGACACATATGAATAGGTGGAACCCCGATCAAATAATACAGAGGCATTTTTATGGCAGACTGAAACAATACATGTAATAACGGCATCAAAAGCACTGGCATCTGTCCTGCCTGGAATAGCATAGAATCGAGCCTGGCCACCGCCTGCTCGACCTCCCCCTCTAGGGCGACCTTTGGCTGCCTGACCTCTACCCCTAACTGGCTGGGCGGGGGGTGAGATAACTGGATCAACAGTCGAGGGTTGACCCCTCTGTTGGGACGATCTAGCACCACGATGAGGACAATACCTCCGCACGTGGCCCATCTAGCCACACTCATAACAGTTCACTGGTGCACTAGTAAATGCAATCGGCCTAGAAGGACCCTGGGCCGACGGAGCATGAGCTGGAAGGGCGCTGAGTGATGACTGGCCCGGTTGCAATCCATGATAACCACAACCTGCAGATGCCCCACTATACCCTGGATGGACTGGTTGAGCAGGCCTGAAGGAATGACCTCTACCCTGCTGAGACTGGCCCCTCAAAGGAGTACCACTGTAATTACCCGATCCTCGAGGCTTCTTAGCCTCCCTCTCTTCTCGCTCATGACGGTGAACCATCTCAATCTCCCAAGCTATATCAACCACTTCCTCGAAAGTAGCACCCAATATTCTCTCCCTGGTCATAAGAAACGGAGATTATAGTTAAGGCCATCCACAAACCTCCTGATCCTTTCACGATCAGTCGGAACCATCCAGACAGCGTGTCGAGCCAACTCAGAAAATTTTGACTCATATTGCGACACAGTCATATCTCCCTGTAACAGCCATTCCAACTGTCTACACAGCTCCTCTCTGCGAGACTGCGGCACATACTTCTCCAAGAAAAGAGCGGAGAACTGCTACCACGCAAGGGTGATGTGCTGGGTAATTTCGGCACATTTTGATACTATTTGTTTAAAGTTTGACTTGTTCTACTTGTTAATTATCACGATACTTACGTAATTTTAGTGTATTTGCAGTATATTGAGTGAAGGAATCCAGAAGTATGTAAAAGAAGTAAAAAAGCAAGCTAAAGACAAGAAAATAGGGTCAGGAGCATCGCAGATGTAAAAATGCGATCGCAGAACAGATGTGCGAATCGCATAATCGACAAGTAGTTCGCAGATTGAGACAGAACTTTGGGCCAATCTTCATGTCGAGAATGTGGTCGCAAATGCGGTCGACGGGAATGCGAACCGCAAATTGGCCTGGTGGAATCGCAAACGCAAACAGAGTTCTGGGTGAAGATCAGTGTGAAGAATGCGATCGCCTTCTGCGATCGCAAAGTCAGCATGCGAACCGCAAATCTAGATGCGATGAGAGTAAAACTGGCTGGTGTGATTTGCGATGGAATATGAAGATTTGCGAACCACATTCCTGTTCTGCGACAGGAATGCGGTTCGCATTAGTGCAACGAGGGCAAAACTGACTGCTACTCGCCTCGAGTTTTGGGCCTCTATAAATAGCTTTTATAGAGTTTTTTGAAGACATTCTTGTCAGAACTTAGAGTAAAAAGTACGGCTTTGATTATTTTTCGAATTCTTAGAAGCTTTTGGTGATCAAAACCCTCTATTTTGTAAGATGATATCCATTACTTTTTCTTGTTCTTTAATTCTCAGCATGTGTAGCTAAACTTAAACGCTGAGGTTGTGAACCCTAGATGGGTGGAATGTTATTGAGAGTTTGATATTGATTCCAATTTCGAAAGAAGCTTGATATTTATTTATTTCTCGTTTTCAATTAATCGTTAGTGGTTGCAAACATTGACGAATGCCAATTAACGCTATCTTATCTTGAAAAAGTGAGATAAGGTTTGGTAGCAATAAATAACAGAAATTCAAGGCTTTAAACCTTGTTTAACGAAATCTCTTAGGAATAAGCAGATTTTAATTTGGCAAATAATTGGTTGTTCTTAGAATCGACTCTTTTGTATTAGGAAGAATCGTAAGAGGATACATTATCCGCATATTGGGAAATATTGGATAAATACAGTAGACACCAATTGCATATCAAGAACGGAATTCAATATCAGTATCAAGAACATTCTACTACATTTAGGGGGATACAACCTTGGTTTCTTAAAATTCATAGTTCTTACGTTCAAACTATTCTTAAACATTAGTTCTCAGTTTTCCTTTCTTACGTATTAAACACTTCTTTATTTTATTTGGCTACTTGATAGAATTATGACTAAGTAAAGTATTACATTAATTGGATAATAGTTTCACGCCTATTCCCTGTGGGATTCGACCCCAACCTCGTTGGGTTACTATATTTGACATCGATCGCTTACACTATTGTTAAGGTGTAATTTGAGCGAATCAATGGGGCGCTGAATCAACCGGCCTACGCCTCTCATACGCCTCCCACCAGTTAAAGGCAGCTCCCGTGAACTGAAATGTGGTAAATGCCACACCACTAGACTCAAGAATCCCGGCTGTCCGGAGCATTCGCTGACACTTATCAAGAAAACCCTAGGCATCCTCGCCCTCAGCACCACTGAATGACGGAGGCTGGAGTCTGCCAAACCTCTCAAGACGATGTTGCTCATCATCTGGCATGACTAGTACTATGTATTCTTGGGCTGGTGCAGCTGGCTGGACTGGAGGTACCCCGGCATCTGAAGTGCCTGCACTACCTGCTCAGGCATACGGGCAACTAGAGTCTGATTGCCTCCCGCGGCCTGTGAAGTGGTTGCGGCTGTTGTGACTGAAACCGCCTGAGCCAGGCCAGTGCAAATAGATAATATCTGAGCCAAGGTCTCCTGAAGACCTAGAATAGCAGTAGGCACAGCTGGTGCCTGAACTGGTGTTGCTGGAGCTTGTTCCTGAGCTGGGGCAGCTGGTGGATCAACATATGCTGCCCTCGCCGCTCTGCCTCTACCACGACCACGACCGCGTCCACGGCCTCTGGTGGCCTCAGTGGGTGGTACTAGTGGTCGTCCACCTTGTCCGGTAGTTCGCAGCCTCACCATCTTGGGCAGAGCAAGATAGCAGAAGTTTTAGTACTCGGGTCTAAAGTTCGCACGACAAGAATTTCAAGAATATGGAATTTTTCCAAAAAAGGTTCTGCAGCCTCTCGAAGATAAGTACAGACGTCTCCGTACCGATCCACAAGACTCTACTAAACCCGCTCATGACTCGTGAGACCTATGTAACCTAGCTCTGATACCAAGCTGTCACGACCCAAAATCCCAACCATGATCGTGATGGAGCCTCTCGTGAAGACAAGGCCAGCCAATTCAAACTAAACTTCATTCAACAGCTAAACAATACGAAAATAATATAAGTACTGTTTAATAACAGTAATTCGCGGGAAAATATAATGAACCATCCCGACTATTGCCCGAACCGAGGTGTCACAAAGTCATGAGCAACTAATGAAAGTCCTAATAATAAGATTACTATTATAATATCTTTGGCACAATTGTTTGAAGATACTGGAAATAACATGATAAAAGAGATACGGGGCTGCGGACGCCAACAGCTACCTCGTGGTCTCTGAATCACCACCCTGACAGTAGTAGTCAATACCTAGGAGCGGAACTGATAACGCCTGAAGCTGCACACATGGTGCACGGAGTAATGTGAGTACTTCCAACTCAGTGAGTAATAATTATAAATAACATCTGAAGGTAAGAAGACACATAAGGCTTAGAGCAATCCACAACGAAACTGTAACATGTAAATATTCTAAGCAAATAACATGAAGTAAATGAGAACAACACCAACACAACAAAAATGCAATGCACAACATGACTCTCGTGGCGGCGTGCCACCCGTTCCCTGGGTACCCGGCGCTCACTACGGGGGGTTCAGTGGTGCAATATCTCGTGACGGCGTGTCACCCGATCCATTCACATCACATCTCGTGGCGACGTGCCACCCGATCCCGTTAAAATCATTTGAAAATATCATTTAAGTTTCAAAACTGAGTTTATGAAATGAATCAATTCAGTACCAAATACCCCTGAAGGGTTCACATAACCGGCGAGATGCCCAAATATGATTTAGTAAACAATGACAAATACCCCTGAAGGGTTCACATAACCGGCGAGATGCCCAAATATGATGATATCAATGGGTTTCAATCAATTACGTAGTAAAATCATCAATCGGGATGGACCAAGTCACAATCCCCAAATAAACGGCATAGTATAGCACCACGATGTGCAAATCCGGGGTTTCAAACCCTCAGGACATCATTTACAAGCATTACTCACCTCAAACCGGCTAAAACCTTAGCCCACGACGCCCTTGCCCTTGGAATTGGCCTTCACGTGCATCAAATCTATCCAAATTCAAACAATTACGTCACAATATGTTGAGGGAACAAAGCCCACGCGAAAACAATCAAAATTACTAAGAAATTCCGAAATTACCAAAAACCCGAGCCTCGGGCCCACTTCTCGAAATTCAGTAATTTTCACCTCAACGGGTCCCTTATCTCATCACTAGTTCAACCATACGATATTTATTAAATTCCGACATCGGCTCGACCTAGGGTCTTCCACAATTTTTCCAACTTTAATCACTAGTAAAAATGCTAGGAACAGTTATAATCTTAGGTAATTCTTTCAAAATTGAGTTGGGAATACTTACCCCGATGTTTCCCTTGAAATCATCCAAAAATCCTTCAAGATTTTGCTTCAATCCGAGTTCCCAAGCTCCAACTACATTCAAGATGGTCAAAGCTCCCTTCCTTAAGAGTTTGTTCATTAAATTCTCCCCTTGGTATGGTTTTGAGGTTGATTTGTTGTGATTCTATGGTGTTTGGAGGTGTATCTCTTCGTGGGTGACGGGAATGGGTTTTGCATGGCAAAATGGGCACTGAGTACTATTTATAGAGTGGTCAAAAATCGAGTTAAAACACCCTTGCCCGGCCAATTATGCGATCGCACACCTGTCGCATAACAGGTATGTGGTTCGCATATTTGACGTAGCCATCGCGAAGATAGCCCTAGCCTTCACCGCGAAATCAACACAAAGCGAGGTTTGCAGTTCGCATTTCATGTTTTGCGATCACATTCTCGTCGCATTCCTGACGTAGATTTTTGTCCAAGTTTTTGTCTCAATATGCGATCTCCATTGTCAAATATGCGATTCGCATTTTAGGTTTGCGGTTCGCATTCTGGCCGCATTTTGGTCGCGAATCTTGTCCAGATTTCTGCTTGTTTTTGCGACTCCACTGTGAGATATGCGGTCCGCATTCTCACCTGGTCTTTCTGCAACTTTTGCTTTTCCAACGATGGTTTAATCCGTTTAACCACCCAAAACTCACCCGAGGTCTCTGGAACCTCAACTAAACATGCCAACATATCCCATAACTTTATTTAAACTTGTTCCGACCTTCGGAACGCTCAAATCAACATCACAACATCAAATTCACATCGGATTCAAGCCTAAGGATTTCAAAATCTTCTAAATCGCTCTTTTGATCTAAACCCAACCAAACCACATCCGGATGACCTGAAATTTTACACACAAATCCTAATTCACATATCGAAGCTACAGCAACTTTCGGAATTCCATTCCGACCCTCGGATCAAAATCTCGCCTATCAAGCGAAAATCGCCAAAATTCTCACTTCACCAATTCAAGCCTAATTCTACACGGACCTCCAAAAAAATTTCCAACCACACTCCTGAGTCATAAATCATCTCCCAAAACTAACCGAACCATCAGAACTTGCATCCGAGCCCTCTAACTCATAAGTCAATATCCGGTTGACCTTTCCAATTTTGACCTCCTTGAAAGAGACTAAGTGTCTCTCTTCTTGCTAAACTCACCCCAAACGCAGACTACTCAACTTGATTACCTAAAGCATCAACTTGATAATGAAGCATAATAAAGCAGAAAATGGGGTAAACGGAGTGGTAACCCACGAGACAACTGACCGGGTCGTCACAACACTATACTATAAGAACATGAAGCGCTCGAAACACAGGGACGGGTTCTTTTAGGTATTGATGCACTTGTAAATGGATTCATCGACTTATAACCTACTCATATGCATGTATATATATTAACAATAAATTAAAACGTCTCGACTTATATCAATTACAAAGAAAATTACTTTTAAAAACAGTAGGAAGGAAGAATATGATATGCCTCAGCAATTAGACCTTCTTAATAAACGGACAATTCCTAAAACCTAAGGTTATATACCAGTTAGGTACTTTTGCAAAATTAAGTTTAAAACAAGTAGTTAAAACTACTGAAGAGACTATCACAGTAGATAATGATCATGCTACTTTTAGATTATTATCTGAAAATGATTTAGCCCCTTATAAAGAATCTCATAGATTTTTGCATATTGGTTTAATACAAGTTGCCTTCAAGACACTTACATTAAGAGGCTTACCTGAAAGCTTTATAGCAGCTCTCAGAGATGGCAGAAACCAAAACTGAAAAAAATCCTAATAGGGACAGTACAAACCAGTTTGGCTTATGGTCCTGTATATTTTAATGTTTATCCTAATTTGCAAGTTTCTTTGACTGATGAAAACTCTTTGAATGCTCTGATATTGAGTATCAAACTTCATGGATACGATTATATGCCAGGAATAGAAGTAATATGTATCTGTTATAGGATTTATTATAAGCCTTTATATACTTTGAATCCTATGTGCAAAATCATGAATTTCAAAAATGAAACTATTTTGATAGAAACTAATTTTGGTAAATCTAAAGTCATTACCAGAAGACCTATTAAGTGGGATGAAATAGATTTTTCCAAAGAATGGGTCATTAAGGAAGCAATAGCTCCTCGAAATAATATTAACAGTGAAATTATAAAAGTCAACAAGCTTCTGATGGAACTGTTAAGATTAGGTTCAATGAACCAGATCAAATTGATAATATCAGTTATTCATCTAGATTAACTAGATCCAACTCCTCATACATCTCTCTTATTGATTATAAGGTAGATTTTCCTTCAAGGGCATCTACATCACAGAGAGAAAATGATAGAATTGATGTTATAAAAATTAGCACAGATAATATTGCTAGTGCTATACCAGACCCAACTGAATCTGAAATGGACTTTTCAAACGGTTTACATGGAGAGAGACCAAATAGATTTTAGCCCGGGATCACCGACAAGAAAATTAATTTCTGCAGAATTTAAAAAACCCAGATGAGAACTTTTTAGAAACTGATTTTTTGATAACTTCAATGAAAAACTAATAAAGTTTTTCCAAGATGATTTTTATAATGATATGAGTAGACATAACAAGATTATAGATTTTGTGCCATGGTTTATGTCTAAATATGTTAGTGGTTATATTTCCATGCTAAAAAGAGATTATAAGCTCAGTAGTGGAGAAGTTACTAAATCTGTTTTCCCACCCCAAACATCTTTCCAAATGGGAGAAAAAGATAAGGTTATATATTATACTGCCTTTTCTAAATTGTTTGATGAGAATACTGGTACTATTACTGCTAGAAATTTATATACGATGTTGACTCAGAATAATTGTACAAACATCTATGTTAGTATTCTGGGTGAACATGTAGCTTCTATCAGTGATAGATTGGACAAGCTTATAGCAGAAGTCCAAAAAATTAGCAATAAGGATACTATAAAAGGTGAGGAGCAAATAGCGACTGCCAGTATCCAACCCCCTCCAGAAGTCAAAGATTTTAAATTGAAAAGTCTCGATGACTTGGAGAAACTAATTAATAAGAAATTTGAAGGATTTAGAATTAGTCCTTTAAATTTAGAAAATTTATCTAGCGAAGAAAGAAAGGAAAAACTTTCTGATGAGATTAATAAAATCTCAGAGAAGTTTGCTAGGAAGCCAGTACAAAGGATGTACTATTATCATAGACCGACCCCTCAGGATGTTTTACTAGAAGAACCTAAGCCCAATTACTTCTCACAGAGTTATAGTGGTAAGGAAATCTATGAATGGAACATAGATGGTTTCACAGATAGACAGATTTATATTCAGGTACATAGAATGCTTATGTATAGTACTATATGTAAGGTAAATAATAATTCTGAAAAAGCTATAGCTGATATGATTATAGCTGGATTTACTGGCCAACTGAAAGGCCGGTGGGATAATTATTTGACTAATAGTCAAAGGGCGGATATCTTAGGAGCTGTTAAGATAGAAAATGGTCATAATGTTCAGAACATAGTCTATTCTTTAGTTCTCAATATTATAGAACATTTTTTAGGAAGATGGTCAGATAATAGTGAGACCATTAGGACTATGCTTCAAAATCTTAGGTATCATACACTTACAGAGTTTAGGTGGTATAAGGATGTATTTCTATCCAGAGTGATGGAATTACCCGAGTGTAATAGTACTCATTGGAAGTCTAAGTTTATAAATGGACTTCCCACCTTATTTGCTGAAAGAATTAGAAAGACCCTTAGAGGTACTGCTATGAGTGTAGATTATAATAGTTATACTTATGGTAAGTTGATTAGTGTATGCACCCAGGAAGGTTTAACTCTTTGTAATGAGATTAAGCTAAACAAAGAAATTAAAAAATACCGTCTAAAAGAAAGACAACAATTAGGAGAGTTCTGTGAGCAATTTGCCATAGATATCCCCAAAATTAAGAAACCTCATAGGAAGAAGAAAAAATCAGAAAGAGCCTTATAAGGATAAGAGAAAGAAGTGGAGAAATCATGAAAAAAGAAGAGAAAAGACTGAGAAGAGAAGGTCTAGTTATAAGAAGAAGAAGGATTTTATTAAATCCGTTAAGCCCAATGCCTGTTATAAGTGTGGTAAAGTAGGCAGTATGCCAAAGATTGCAAGGTTAAGGATAAGATCAAAAACCTTGATTTGGATGATAGCATTAAGGTTTCGTTATATAAGATCCTATTAAATTCATCCCTAGATTGCAGTGACACATAATCTTCAACCGATGAAGATTTGAAGGTGTTACAAAATGAAGAATATTATTCTTCTTCAGAAACAGAATGTGAACCTTGTAAACAAGGCCAGTGTTGTAATAACAGCACAGAGGATGAATTTTATAATATTTATTCGCAGTTTAAGGACCTAGATATAAATGTCCTTACCAATGACAGTTTATTAGAACTCCTTAGAGTCATTAAAGCTCCGGAGTTAAGATCCCAGATTATATATAAGATACATCCCATTAAGGATAATAGTTCTAAGGATTCTGTAGTTGAAGAAATTCCTACTCAAAAAGGTCCTTATACAATTTCTGATATAAAGAGGATTTTAAAAGAAAAATCCCAGGCCATTGATAGGCCAACCACTGTTCAAGACTTGAAGGAGGAGATTAATAATCTCAAGAATGAAGTCTCGAATCTAAAGGCTTCTAATATAGCCTTAGATAAGAGGATTATTAAGTTAGAAAACCCTCAGGTTACCCCAAATTTAGAATTCAGTACTGATATTACTGAGTTAGAATTAGGTCCTTGTGACGATCCGGCCAGTCGTCTCATGAGTTACCGCTCCGTTTTCCCCATTTCTACCTTATTATGCTTCGTTATGTTATTTGGGATGTATGTGCAAAATTTCATGTCATTCGGACATGGTCCGATTGGATTTTCGATTAAAAGAGTAATTTAGAAGATTTTGAAATTCTTAGGCTTGAATCCTACAGGAATTTGGTGTTGGGAGGTTGTTTGAGCATTCCAAAGGTTAGAACAAATTCGAATAATGTTATGAGATATGTTGTCATGGTTGGTTGGGGTCCCAGTAGCCTCGGGTGAGTTTAGGGTGGCTAAACGGACTGTTTCGCCCTTGGTAAAGTTGTAGAAAAATCAGAAGTTGCAATTTTGTAAAAGAATAAAGAGACATCGCAAAGCGGGATATGCTATCGCAAACACTGTATGCGAGCTGCAAACCACACACCCAGATCGCAAACCCAGACAGTTATCTGGGCAAAGATCGACGTCAAGAATGCGGTCAGAATTGCGGTCGCATTTCCACAATGCGGACCGCATATCCACCACACTAAGACCGTAGACCGAGACAGATTTATGGACAAAAATCAACGTCAGAAATGCGGTCAAAAATGCGGTCGCATTTCTAAAATGTGGACCGCAAACCATACCTCACATTGAATGCGGTGAAGGCTAGGGTTACAATCTGCGATGGCCTTATTAGAAATGCGGACAACATGTCTGATTTGCGACGGGAATGCGATCGCATTTTAAACCCGACTGGAGCATTTTTGTCTCGATTTTTGACCCTTTATAAATAGAAACCAGTGCCCATTGGCCATGCAAAACCCACTATCGTTACCATCTAAGAGAAACACCTCCAAAACACCCTAAACCACAGCAAAATCAACCTCAAAACTATATCCAAAAGAGACTTTCTTGGACAAATTCTTAAAGGAGGGGATTTCGGCCATCTTATACATAATTCGAGCTATAGAGCTCGGATTGAAGCTAATTTCGAGGCGATTTTTGGGAGACTTTCAAGGGAAACATCGGGGTAAGTGTTCTTAACTCAACTTTGGTCAAATTACCCCAGTATATCGCCATTCTTAATGTTTAATTGGTGATATAAGTTGGAGAAAGTGTGGAAAACTCCTTAAGTTTAGAGTTAAGATTTGAAGGTCGAACTGATGTCGGAATTCGATAATTTTTGTATGGTTGAACTCGTTAGGAGGTAAGGGACACGTTGATGTAAAAATTTCTGAACTTCGAGAAGTGGGCCCAGGGCTCGAGTTTTGCTAATTTCGTAATTTCTTGATATTTTTTTATTGTTTCGCTTGGGCTTTGTTCCCTCCGCGTATTGTGATGTATTAGTTCTGATTTTGGATAGATTCGACATGCGTGGAGGCCAATTTAAAGGGCAAAGGCGTCGCGGGCTAGAGATTTAGCTGGTTCGAGGTGAGTAGTGATTGTAAATGATGTTCTGAGGGTTTGAAACCCTGGATTTGCACATCGTAGTGCTATATTGAGGTGAGGCACGCGCTCGATGATGAGCGTGGGGTCGTTTACTACTGGGGATTATGACTTGCTCCATCCCGATTGACAATTCTACTACGCATTTGGTTCAAACTTACTTGTTATTATCATGATTTGGGCTGATTGCCATATTTGGGCTTCGTGCCAATTATTTGAACCCTTCGGGGATCGTTATCACTGTTTCCTCACTATTTTTGACTTATTACTTGAACTCAGTCATGCTGTTTTCACCTTTTTTCAACTCAGCCACTTTTACTTAGTTTTGAGATTTAAATAATATTTTATTGATATTTTTGGGCTGAGAACTACTGTTTTTCTATGCCCGAGGGGCTTGTGATGATTTTCTGACTGAGTGTGGCCAAGGGCCAGATGTGAGGTTTTACTGACTGATATGAGGCCGAGGGCCTTAGATACATTATGTGCCACGAGGTGGCTTGTGACTGATATGAGGCCGAGGGCCTGAGATACTTTATGTGCCACGAAGTGGCTTGTGATTGATATGAGGCCGAGGGCCTAGATATATGCCACGAGGTGGCTTGATATTGCGCTTGGGCCATAAGGGGCCCCTCCCGGAGTCTGTACACCCCCAGTGAGTGCGGGTACCCATTGTGATGTGAATTATAACCCGAGGGGCTGATGTTGTTTCATGTGATACCCCGAGGGGCTGATTTTGTATCATGTGATAGCCTGAGGGGCTGATGCTGTTCCATGTGATATCCCGAGGGGCTGATGTTGTTCTGAGATTTGAGCCCGAGGGGATGGTACTATTTTTATGATGTTGCCCGAGGGGCTGAGTTGTTGATATATATATCCCGAAGGGCGATGTTTTGCTTCACATGTTTTTTCCTGTTGAAAAGAGATTTTACTTGATTTTTCACTGATTTACTGTTTGCGAATGATATTTTAGTGCTTCATTATAGAATGCTTCGTGCTTTGTGTGTTTTCTTACTTTCAGTCGTTATTTATGCTTATTACTCACTGAGTTGGGAGTACTCACATTACTCCCTGCACCATGTGTGCAGATTCAGGCGTTGTTGGTTCCGCCCCGGAGTATTGATTTCTCCTGTCCAGGCGGTGATTCAGAGATTACGAGGTAGTTGTTGGCGTCCGCAGCCCCGTATCTGTTTCATCTTGTTGTTCCTATGTTCTTCAAAAATTATGCCAGATATTGTAATTAGTAATCTTGTTATTAGGATTCATTAGTTGCTCATGACATGGTGACACCCCGATTTGGGCTGTAGTCGGGATGGTTAGCTATGTTTTCGGCGAATGATTGTTCTTAAACTATGCTTGTATTATTTTTTTGTTAATTAACTGCTTAAAATGAGATTTTATTTGAATTGGCTGGCCTTGTCTTCACGAGAGGCGCCATCACGACTGGATTAAGGGTTAGGGTCATGACAAGTTGGTATCAGAGCCTAGGTTACATAGGTCTCACGAGTCATGAGCGGGTTTAGTCGAGTCTCGCGGATCAGTACGGAGACGTCTATATTTATCTTCGAGAGGCTGCAGAACCTTTTTAGAAAAACTTCATATTCTTGAAATTCTTGTCGTGCGAGCTTGTTGATCCGAGCACTAAAAACTTCTGTTATCCTATTCTCTCACAGATTGTGGGGACGCGAGATACCGGACGAGGTGGACGACCACCAGTGCCACCCACTGAGACCACCAGAGGTCGTGGACATAGTCATGGTCGTGGCATAGGTAGAGCAGCTAGGGCAGCACTTGTTGATCCACCAGCTGCCCCAGCTCAAGATCAGGCTCCAGTAGCACCGGCTCAGGCACCAGCTGTGCCTATCGTTATTCCAGGTCTTCAGGAGACCTTGGCTCAAATCTTATCAGTTTGCACGGGCCTAGCTCAGGCAGTTTCAGCCACCACAACAGCAGCTACTTCACAGGCCGGGGGAGGCAATCAGACCCCTGTTGCCCGTACACCTGAGCAGGAAGTGCAGGGACTTCAGATGCCGGGGGCACCTCCAGCCCAGCCGGTTGCACCAGCTCAGGAATTAATAGTACCAGTTATGCCAGATGATGAGCAGCGTCGTCTTGAGAGGTTTGGCAGACTCCAGCCTCCGTCATTCAGTGGCGCTGAGGGCGAGGATGCCCAGGGTTTTCTTGACAAGTGTCAGCGGATGCTCCGGACAGCCGGGATTCTTGAATCTAGTGGTGTGGCATTTACCACATTTCAGTTTACGAGAGCTGCCTTTAATTGGTGGGAGGCGTATGGGAGGCGTAGGCCGGTTGATGCGGTGCCCCTTACTTGGCAGCAATTCTCCGCTCTTTTCTTGGAGAAGTATGTGCTGCAGTCCCGTAGAGAGGAGCTACGTAGACAGTTCGAATGGCTGCGACAGAGGTATATGACTGTGTCGCAGTATGAGTCGAGGTCTTCTGAATTGGCTAGTCATGCTGTTTGGATGGTTCCGACTGATCGTGAAAGGATCAGGAAGTTTGTGGATGGCCTTAACTATCATCTCCGTATTCTTATGACCAGGGAGAGAGTGTTGGGCGCTACTTTCTAGGAGGTGGTTGATATAGCTCGTAAGATTGAGACGGTTCGCCGTCAGGAGCGAGAGGAGAGGGAGGCCAAGAGGCCTCGAGGATCGGGTAGTTACAGTGGCACTCCTTCGAGGGGCCAGTTTCAGTAGGGTAGAGGTTGTTCGTTTAGGCCTGCTCAGCCAGCCCGTCCAGAGTACCGTGGGGCATCTGCAGGTCGTGGTTATCATGGGTTGCAGTAGGGCCAATCATCACTCACCGCCCTTATAACTTGTGCACCGTCAGCCCAGGGTCCTTCTATGCCGAGTGCACCTGCTAGACACTCCGGCGCGAGAGGTTCCCTTCATTCCTCTTCTCCAGCACCAGGGAATTGTTATGAGTGTGGCGAGATGGGTCACATGTGGAGGCAGTGTCCTCATCGTGGTGCTAGATCGTCTCAGCAGAGGGGTCAGCCCTTGAGTTTTGCTCTAGTTACTTTACCACCCACCTAGCCAACTAGGGGTGGAGGTCAGGCAGCCAGGGGTCGCCCTAGAGGGGGAGGTCGATCAGGCGGTGACCAGGCCCGATTCTATGCTATTCCAGGCAGGACAGATGCTAGTGTTTCAGATGCCGTCATTACAGGTATTGTTTCAGTCTGCCACAAGGATGCATCTGTATTATTTGATCCCGGTTCCACCTATTCATATGTGTCCTCATATTTTGCTCATTATTTGGGTACGCCCCGGGAGTTTCTTTTCCTGTTCATGTGTCTACCCCGGTGGGCGATACTGTTGTTGTAGATCGTGTGTACTGGTCATGTGTAGTGACTATTGGGGGCCTGGATACACGAGTGGACCTATTGCTATTGAGCATGGTGGATTTTGATTTCATTTTAGGAATGGACTAGTTATCTCCGTGTCGTGCTATTCTAGTCTGTCATGCTAAGACAGTCACCTTGGCTATGCCGGGTGTGCCGCGAATCGAGTGGAGTGGTATGACTAATTATGTTCCTATTAGGGTGATATCGTTCTTGAAGGCCCAGCGTATGGTTGGGAAGGGTTGCCTTTCATACCTAGCGTTTGTGAGGGATGTTGGAGCAGAGACTCCAAACATTGAATCGGTTCCAGTTGTGAGGGATTTTCCCAATGTATTTGCCGCAAACCTGTCGGGCATGCCATCGGACTGGGATATTGATTTTGGTATTGACCTGGTGCCGGGCACTCAGCCCATCTCTATTCCGCCGTATCGTATGGCACCAGCAGAGTTGAAAGAATTGAAGGAGCAACTTCAGGAACTCCTAGATAAGGGGTTCATTCGGCCTAGTGTGTCACCTTACGGTGCACCGGTTCTGTTTGTGAAGAAGAAGGATGGCGCGATGAGAATGTGCATTGATTACAGGTAATTGAACAAGGTAACAATCAGGAACAAGTACCCTTTACCTCGCATTGATGATTTGTTTGACCAGCTTCAGAGAGCGCGAGTGTTCTCTAAGATTGATCTCCGTTCGGGTTATCACCAGTTAAAAATCAGGGATTCAGACATTCTTAAGACTACTTTCCGAACTAGATATTGTCACTATGAGTTTCTTGTTATTTCTTTCGGGCTAACCAATACCCCAGCAGCATTCATGAAGTTGATGAAGAATGTATTTTGGCCCTATCTAGATTCGTTCGTAGTCGTATTCATTGATGATATTCTGATGTACTCGCGTAGCCAGGAGGAGCACGCGGAGCATTTGCGAGTTGTATTGCAAAGATTGAGGGAGGAGAAGCTGTATGCAAAATTCTCTAAGTGTGAGTTTTGGCTCGGTTCAGTGGCTTTCTTGGGGGACATAGTGTCCAGCGAAGGTATAGAGGTTGATCCAAAGAAGATAGAGGCGGTTCAGAGTTGGCCTAGACCATCTTCAGCCACAGATATTCTTAGCTTTCTTGGGTTGGCAGGCTATTATCGCCGGTTTGTCCAGGGATTCTCATCCATTGCATCGCCCTTGACCAAATTGACCCAGAAGGGTGCTTTTTTTGTATGGTCGGACGAGTGCGAAGAGAGCTTTCAGAAGCTCAAGACAGCCTTGACCACAGCTCCAGCATTGGTTTTGCCATTAGCTTCAGGTGCATATACTATATATTGTGATGCTTCGAGAGTTGGGATTGGTTGTGTATTGATGCAGGAGGGTATAGTTATTGCTTATGCTTCTCGTCAGTTGAAGCCCCATGAGAAGAAATACCCCGTGCATGATTTGGAGCTGGCTGCCATAGTCCATGCATTGAAGATTTGGAGGCATTACTTGTATGGCGTATCTTGTGAGGTGTTTACTGATCATCGCAGCCTTTAACATTTGTTCAAGCAAAAGGATCTTAATTTGAGGCAGCGGAGATGGTTGGAGTTGCTCAAGGATTACGATATCACTATATTATACCATCCGAGAAAGGCCAATGTGGTGGCTGATGCTTTGAGCAGAAAGGCAGTGAGTATGGGGAGTTTAGCATATATTCCAATTAGGGAGAGACCCCTTGCAGTTGATGTTCAAGCCTTGGCCAATAGGTTTGTGAGATTAGACATTTCGGAACCTAGCCGGGTGTTGGCTTGTGTGGTTTCTCGGTCTTCGATATATGATCGTATCAGGGAGCGCCAGTATGAAGATTCGCATTTGCTTGTCCTTAGGATAGAGTTCAGCATAACGATGCTAGAGCTGTCACCATCGGCGATGATGGAGTGTTGAGGATGCAGGGCCGGATTTGTGTGCCCAAAGTGGATGGGCTTCGGGAACTGATTCTGGAGGAGGCCTATAGCTCGCGGTATTCCATTCATCTGGGTGCCACAAACATGTATCAGGACATGAAACAACATTATTGGTGGAGAAGGATGAAGAAAGATATTGTGGGATTTGTAGCTCGGTGTCTCAACTGTCAGCAGGTGAAATATGAGCATCAGAGACCGGGCAGCCTGCTTCAGCAGATGGCTATTCCCGAGTGGAAGTGGGAGCGGATTACTATGGACTTTGTTGTTGGACTTCCACGGACTTTGAAGAAGTTCGATGCTATTTGGGTGATTGTGGATCGGCTGACCAAGTCCGTGCACTTCATTCCTGTGTGTACTACCTATTCTTCAGAATGGTTGGCAAGGATTTATATTCGAGAGATTGTTCGGCTGCACGGTGTTCTAGTTTCTATTATTTCAGATAGAGGTACTCAGTTTACCTCGCAGTGCGGAGGGAGTTGGGTACTCAGGTGGAGTTGAGCACAGCTTTTCATCTCCAGACGGATGGGCAGTCCGAGCGTACCATTCAGATACTGGAGGACATGTTACGTGCATGCGCTATTGATTTCGGAGGTTCATGGGATGAGTTTCTACCACTTGCAGAGTTTGCTTATAACAGCAGCTACCAGTCGAGTATTCAGATGGCTCTGTATGAGGCTATGTATGGGAGGCGGTGTAGATCTCTGGTTGGTTGGTTCGAGCCCGGCGAGGCTAGGCTATTGGGGACTGACTTGGTTCAAGATGCTCTAGAGAAGGTGAAAACAATCTAGGAGAGGCTTCGTACAGCGCAGTCGAGGCAGAAGAGTTATGCCGATAGGAAAGTCCGAGATATGTCTTATATGGTTGGTGAGAAGGTCTTGCCGAAGGTTTCGCCCATGAAGGGTGTTATGAGATTTGGGAAGAAAGGAAAATTGAGTCCTCGGTTCATTGGGCCATTTGAAGTGCTTTGGAGAATTGGGGAGGTGGCTTATGAGCTTGCTTTGCCACCCAGTCTGTCGAGTGTACACCCAATATTTCATGTTTCTATGCTTCGGAAGTATATTGGGGATCCATCTCATATCTTGGACTTCAGCACAATTCAGTTGGACGATGATTTGACCTATGATGCGGAGCCACTGGCGATTTTGGGTCATCAAGTTCGGAAGTTGAGGTCAAAGGATATAGCTTAAGTGAAAGTGCAGTGGAGAGGTCGACCCATGGAGGAGGCTACCTGGGAGACTGAGTGTGAGATGCAGAGCAGATATCCTCACCTATTTCAAGCTTCAGGTATGTTTCTTGACTCGTTCGAGGAAGAATGTTTGTTTAAGTGGGAGAGAATGTGACGACCCGGCCAGTCGTCTCATGAGTTACCGCTCTGTTTTCCCCATTTCTACCTTATTATCCTTCGTTATGTTATTTGGGATGTGTGTGCGAAATTTCATGTCATTTGGACAAGGTCTGATTGGGTTTTCGATTAAAAGAGTAACTTAGAAT
The DNA here is from genome assembly GCA_002018475.1 of Nicotiana obtusifolia. Classification (NCBI taxonomy): domain Eukaryota; kingdom Viridiplantae; phylum Streptophyta; class Magnoliopsida; order Solanales; family Solanaceae; genus Nicotiana; species Nicotiana obtusifolia. Next base: position 35,052 of record MCJB01049095.1, on the reverse strand, counting down.
ATTTTGAAATTCTTAGGATTGAATCCGACGGGAATTTGGTGTTGGGAGGTTGTTTGAGCGTTCCGATGGTTAGAACAAATTCGAATAACGTTATGGGATATGTTGGCATGGTTGGTTGGGGTCCCAGTGGCCTCGGGTGAGTTTAGGGTGGCTAAACGGACTGTTTCGCCCTTGGAAAAGTTACAGAAAATCCAGAAGTTGAATTTTGTAAAAGAATAAAGAGACATCGCAAAGCGGGATATGCTATCGCAAACCCTGTATGCGAGCCGCAAACCGCACACCCAGATCGCAAACCCAGACAGTCATCTGGGCAAAGATCGACATCAAGAATGCGGTCAGAAATGCGGTCGCATTTCCACAATGCGGACCGCATATCCACCACACTGAGACCGCAGACCGATACAGATTTCTGGACAAAAATGCGGCCAAAAATACGGTCGCATTTATAAAAGGCGGACCGCAAACCATACCTCACACTGAATGCTGCGAAGGCTAGGATACAATCTGCGATGGCCTTATCAGAAATGCGGACAACATGTCTGATTTGCGACGGGAATGCGGTCGCATTTTAAACCCGACTGAGGTGTTTTTGTCTCGATTTTTGACCCTTTATAAATAGAAACCAGTGCCCATTGGCCATGCAAAACCCACTATCGTTACCATCTAAGAGAAACACCTCCAAAACACCCTAAACCACAGCAAAATCAACCTCAAAACTATATCCAAAGGAGACTTTCTTGGACAAATTCTTAAAGGAGGGGATTTCGGCCATCTTAAACATAATTCGAGCTATAGAGCTCGGATTGAAGCTAATTTCGAGGCGATTTTTGGGAGACTTTCAAGGGAAACATTGGGGTAAGTGTTCTTAACTCAACTTTGGTCAAATTACCCCAGTATATCGCCATTCTTAATGTTTAATTGGTTATTTAAGTTGGAGAAAGTGTGGAAAAATCATTAAGTTTAGAGTTAAGATTTAGAGGTCGAACCGATGTTAGAATTCGATAATTTTTGTATGGTTGAACTCGTTAGGAGGTAAGGGACACGTTGATGTAAAAATTTCTGAACTTCGAGAAGTGGGCTCGGGGCTCGAGTTTTGCTAATTTCATAATTTCTTGATATTTTTCGATTGTTTTGCTTGGGCTTTGTTCCATCAGCGTATTGTGACGTATTAGTTCTGATTTTGGATAGATTCGACGTGCGTGGAGGCCAATTCGAAGGGCAAAGGCGTCGCGTCTAGGGATTTAGCTAGTTCGAGGTGAGTAGTGATTGTAAATGATGTTCTCAGGGTTTGAAACCCCGGATTTGCATATCATAGTGCTATATTGAGGTGAGGCACGCGCTCAATGATGAGCGTGGGGTGGTTTATTACTGGGGATTGTGACTTGGTCCATCCCGATTGACGATTCTACTATGCATTTGGTTGAAACTTACTTGTTATTATCATGATTTGGGCTAATTGCCATATTTGGGCTTTGTGCCAATTATTTGAACGCTTCGGGGATCTTTATCACGGTTCCTCACTATTTTTGACTTATTACTTGAACTCAGTCATGCTGTTTTCACTGTTTTTCAACTCAGCCACTTTTACTCAGTTTTGAGATTTAAATAATACTTTAATGATATTTTTGGGCTAAGAACTACTGTTTTACTATGCCCGAGGGGCTTGTGATGATTTTCTCACTGAGTGCGGCCGAGGGCAAGATGTGAGGTTTACTGACTGATTTGAGGCCAAGGGCCTGAGATACTTTATGTGCCACGAGGTGGCTTGTGACTAATATGAGGCCGAGGGCCTGAGATACTTTATGTGCCACGAGGTGGATTTTGATTGATATGAGACCGAGGGCCTAGATATATGCCACGAGGTGGCTTGATATTGCGCTTGGGCCGTAAGGGGCCCCTCCCGGAGTCTGTACACCCCCCTGTGAGCGCGGGTACCCATTGTGATGTGAATTATAGCCCGAGGGGCTGATGTTGTTTCATGTGATAGCCCGAGGGGCTGATGTTGTTTCATGTGATAGCCCGAGGGGCTGATGTTGTTCCATGTGATAGCCCGAGGGGCTGATGTTGTTCTGAGATTTGAGCCCAAGAGGCTGGTACTGTTTTTATGATGTTGCCCGAGGGGCGGAGTTGTTGATATATATAGCCCGAGGGACGATGTTTTACTTCACATGTTTTTACCTGTTGAAAAGAGAGTTTACTTGATTTTTCACTGATTTTTGTTGTTTGCGAATGATGTTTTAATACTTCATTATAGAATGCTTTGTGCTTTGTATGTTTTCTTACTTTCAGTCATTATTTATGCTTATTACTCACTGAGTTGGAAGTACTCACATTACTCCCTGCACCATGTGTGCAAATTCAGGCGTTGTTGGTTCCGCCCCGGAGTATTGATTTCTCCTGTCCAGGCGGTGATTCAGAGACTATGAGGTAGCTGTTGGCGTCCGCAGCCCCGTATCTCTTTCATCTTGTTGTTCCTATGTTCTTCAAAAATTGTGCCAGCTATTGTAATTAGTAATCTTGTTATTAGGATTCATTAGTTGCCCATGACATTGTGACACCTCGATTTGGGCTGTAGTCGGGATGATTAGCTATGTTTTCCGCGAATGATTGTTCTTAAACTATGCTTGTATTGTTTTCTTGTTAATTAACTGCTTAAAATGAGATTTTATTTGAATTGGCTTACCTTGTCTTCACGAGAGGCGCCATCACGACCGGATTCGGGGTTAGGGTCGTGACAGTCCTAGTACTTCTAATAAAGAAGTAATAGATTATTTTTTAGGAACTGTTAATTTTTCGGATAATGAGTTTTTGCAAAAATTACAGTTTTTCACTACTCAGAAATTCCTCATAAAGGTAACGCATTTGATTGATTATAATTTCAAAAAATAGTTTGTCGCATTATTTGACAGTGGTGCAGATTTAAATTGTATAAAAGAAGGAATAATACCTTCTAGATATTTTCATAAAACTACACATAGGTTAAAAAATGCTAGTGCTCAGCATATGGGTATTACTTATAAATTACCTAAAAGTATTTATTTGTAAAAATAATATTTGCATTCCCGAAAATTTTGTTCTAATAAAAGACATTCATCAGGATATAATATTAGGAGTGCCATTTTTTCATAAAATCATGCCTTTTACTAACTGGGATGCTTATAGCTTTACAGGTAGTTATAAAAATAAACCTATTACTTTTGATTTTGTAACCCAACCAATTCAAAGATTTTTGAATGAAATTATTTCTAATAATTACCGCAAAAAATAAACAGATTGATTTTCTGAAAAATGAAATTTGCAGTCTTACTATAGAACAAGATCTGAAAGCTCCAAAACTAATAGAAAAAATTGATTCAATAAAGAATCAGTTTTTTTTTTACAGTTATGTGGTGATCATCCAAATCAATTTTGGAACAGGAAAAGTCATATAGTAAGTCTTCCTTATGAAGAAAGCTTTTCAGAGGATAATATCCCAACTAAAGCTAGGCCGTCCCAAATGAATTCCGACTATTTGGAATTATGCAAAAAGGAAATTGATTCTCTAATAGAGAAAGGTTTAATAAAACCTTCAAAGTCAAAATGGTCTTGTACTGCTTTTTATGTTAATAAACATGCAAAATAAGAACGTGGAGTTCCTAGACTTGTTATAAACTATAAGCCCCTTAATAAGGTGCTAAAATGGATTAGATATCACATCCCTAATAAAAAGGGTTTATTGGATAGATTATATGATGCGATTATATTCTCAAAGTTTGATTTAAAATCAGGCTATTGGCAGATTCAAATAGCAAAATCAGATAGATATAAAACCGCTTTTAATGTCCCAATGGGCGAATATGAGTGGAATGTTATGCCATTTGGTTTGAAGAATGCTCCTTCTGAATTTCAAAAAATTATGGATGATATCTTTATTTCCTATACTAATTTTATAATTGTTTATATTGATGATATTTTAATATTTTCAAAAAATATTGAAAGTCATTTTCGGCACTTAGAAATATTTAGAAAAGTTATTATACAAAATAGTTTGATTATTTCTAAACCAAAGATGAATCTTTTCCAGACTAATATTAGATTTTTAGGTCATAATATTGAAAAGGGGAAAATAATTCCTATTAATCGTAGCATTGAATTTGCTTCCAAATTCCCTGATATTATTACTGACAAAACACAATTGCAGAGATTTTTGGGCAGTCTTAATTATATTTCTCCCTTTATAAAGGATCTAGCTAAAGATACTGCTGTTCTTTGTGATAGACTTAAGAAGAATCCAAAACCTTGGACTAATAGTCATACAGAGGTTGTTCGTATTATAAAACAAAAGGTTAATAACCTTCCATGTTTAACACTCGCTAATCCTAATTGGAATAAAGTAGTGGAAACTGATGCTTCTGATATAGGTTATGGAGGAATATTGAAACAGATATGTCCTAGTAATAAACAGGAATATCTTATCCAATTTTATTCTGGAAAATGGAATAATTCTCAGAAAAATTATACGACTGTTGCTAAAGAAATTCTGGCTATAGTCAAATGTGTATTGAAGTTTCAGACTGATTTATATAACCAAAAGTTTATAATAAAAACTGATTGTCATGCAGCTAGATTTATCTTTAATAAAAATTTTAAGAATGATGTTTCGAAACAGATGTTTGCAAGATGGCAAGCATTACTAGCTCCATTTGATTTCGAAATTATTTATAAAATGGGTAGTGATAATAATCTCTCTGATTTTCTTACTAGAGAATATTTGAATTCCTAATTCCTTATGTTTCATTGTGTAGATGAGACCACACTATACACCCCCTCGAGGGAGGGGAAGAGGAACCGGTAGAGGCAGAGGTAATATCCTTGCCCAAATTAGTAACCAAAAACTAATAGCTGCTAATTTGCAGAAAGCTCGGGGGTTATACTGACCACCCTATGTATAAGGAGTTTATGGATTTCATAAAGTCCAAACAGGATTCGGGTAATAACCCACCTTCATACTCAACAGCCTTAACGGAAGAAGGCCAAGAAGGAAATGAAGTTTATAGCCAAAGTTCACAAAAAGAATTAATAATTCTTTTAGAAAAATCTGACCTTAATGGAAAGCCAATCCCTGGAAAATAATAGCTAGGTACTTAGATACAACATCATATGCCTCTATTGCTTATAAGTATAGAATGAATTTTGAATTAGTTTTAATATCAACAAATTCAGCTGAAATTCAGCATTTTTATCCATCGACCACAAGAAAAGTTTATAACTTTTCTAAAATCATTATTAAGCATATCATTCCTGCTGATGAATGGGGAATCAGTACATTGAAAGAAAGGGATTATATCCACCAGGAACAGAAAATTTCTGTTAAGTTTAACTATTGGGATTATATACAAAGTTTTAATAAAACTTTCTTATATGAGAATTCTAACCGAAAACATTCATGGTTTATGAAGATCGGTTCTAATGTTTTCGAACAGAATATACCAAATTGGTTCTGTGAATGGTGGACTACATATGGCCCATCAATAGATATTTTACTAGAAAATTATAAGAGTTTATATACTCAGTGGGTAGAATTATCTCCTAAATTAATTAGTCTACAGAAAGATAATATTTTCTTTGAAGGAATGGCCCTGATGTATTTTCTCTTAGAATTTTCAATCTCATGAATTATGAAATGGGATATTGAAGTTGGTTATACCAGCAAGGGATTTCCATGTCTTAATAGGATATTTTATACTAAGTTTTGGAGCAAAATGCTTCACAAAGACAAAGAAGGAAACGTCCATGGACAAGAAACTATAGATAATATCAAGAAGATATTAGAGAGTTACAATGCAAGAAATAAAGCCGGTAATACTGAAGAAGAGGTCAGCCCTTTTAAACACATAACCAGAAAGTTACAGATGAAAAAGGGTGCAGTTTCATAAAAGGAGATTATAGCCTCCTATCTCAAAGAAGTCAGGAAAGATTTAGCCAAGAATTTTGACATAGAAATTTTAGATGATGTGTCAACGGAGTCAATCGGTAATACCACAGATGAGGACATCTATTTAGCGGGAGAATCCCAAGAAGTCCATACAGAACACATCAATATTGAAGAAATCGAAGAATTTCTACAGAAAATGAAGGAAAATGCAGAGGAATCCTCGTCATCAAAAAACAACAAACGCAAAACAGTCGTTGGAAAATAATTGAAAATCCTACATTAGAATTATTGGAGTAATAAGACAAATTAGCTTTTATAAAGTTGTGACGACCCGGCCAGTCGTTTCATGAGTTACCACTCCGTTTCTCCCATTTCTGCTTTATTATGCTTCATTATCCGTGTTTTATGTGATCGAGTTGAGTAGTTTGCGTTCAGAGTGGATTTGGTAAGAAATGAGACACTTAGTCTCTTTTAAGAAGGTTTAAGTTGGAAAAGTCAACCGGATATTGACTTATGAGTTAGAGGGCTCGGATGTGAGTTCCGATGGTTCATTTAGCTTCGGAAGGTAATTTATGACTTCGGAGTGTGATCGAAATTTGTTTGAAGGTCCGGTGTAGAATTAGGCTTGAATTGGTGGAGTTAGTATTTTGGCGATTTCCGGTTGTTAGGTGAGATTTTCATGCGAGGGTTGGAATGAAATTCCCAGAGTTACTATAGCTTCGTATGGTGATTTCGGACTTAGGCGTATGTCCGAATTTGAAATTGGAAGTCCGTAGGTCAATTCAACGCATTTTGGCAAATGTTGGAAAATGGAAGATTTTTGGAAAGTTTGACCGAGGAGTTGATTTTGATATCGGGGTTGGAATCCAGTTCTGAAAATCTTCATAGGTCCGTTATGTCATTTATGGCTTGTGTGCAAAATTTGAGGTCAATCGGACTCGATTTGATAGGTTTCGGCATCGAATGTTGAAGTTGGAATTTGTTAGTTTCATTAGGCTTGAATTGGGGTATGATTCGTGTTTTTAGCGTTGTTTGATGTGATTTGAGGCCTCGACTAAGTTCATAATATGTTTTAGAACTTGTTGGTATATTCGGATGGGGTCTCGAGTGGCTCGGGAGAGTTTCGGAGTGCTTTCGGACCATTTCTAGGTCGTTCTAACTACTGGGGCATCGCAGAAATTTTTGCTGCACAGAGCTTATTTTGGGAGCTTATATCTCGCAATCTATAAGGAATTTGGAGATGATCAAAACATAAAAGTTGTAGCCCTTTGATTCTAGTTTCCAAAAATGTAAACCATTCATCATTTGGATATATATACAGAAAGTTACAATAGATTAACCTAAGCCTGGTACTGCTGTTGTTTTCCAGGCAGTGTGCATGGCATAAATTTTTCTGCACAGGACCGAATTTGGAAGCTTATATCTCGCAATATATAAGGAATTATGAGATGATCAAACATGAAAGCTGTAGCCCTTTGAATTTAGTTTCCAGAAAGATAAACCATTTATCATTTGGACATTTGTACAGAAAGTTATGATCGATTTACCGAAGGCTAGCACTGCAATTTTCTTCCTGGAAATAGAAGCCAAGTCGCATTTCACACATGTGACTTGCGTAGACAGAATGTTTTTAAGTCTTTTTGTCCGCGATTTTGGGTATATTTTCACCCATAGTTGCTCATTTTTGGAGGTTCTTAAAGGAAATTAACGAGGGATTCAAGGAGAATCAATTGGAGGTAAGAATTTCGGACCTAAAACTCGTTTATTTTGTGAAATCCACCTAGAAAATCATTGACGTATTGCTAAAAATGGAAGAAATAGGGCTTGGATTTTGAAATTATAATTGGGTATTTGGAGGACCATTTGGGATCGGATTTGAGAACTTTTGATATGTATGAACTCGTTGGGAGATAAGGAACGCGTTGATGTGAAATTTTTTGAACTTCGAGAAGTGGGTCCGGGGCTCGGGTTTTGCTAATTTCGGAATTTTTGGCATTTTTCGATTGTTTTCGCTTGGGCTTTGTCCCCTCAGCATATTGTGACGTATTCGTTCTGATTTTGGATAGATTCGACGCGCGTGGAGGCCAATTCGAGGGGCAAAGGCGTCGGGGGCTAGGGATTTAGCTGGTTCGAGGTGAGTAGTGATTGTAAATGATGTTCTGAGGGTTTGAAACCCCGGATTGTACATCGTAGTGCTATATTGAGGTGAGACACACGCTCGAAGATGAGCGTGGGGTCGTTTACTACTGGGGATTTTGATTTCATCCGTCCCGATTGACGATTTTTACTGCGTATTTGACTGAAACTTATTTGTTATCATCATGATTTGGGCTTCGTGCCAAGTATTGGAACCCTTCGGGGATTTTTATCACTGTTTCCTCACTATTTTCACTTCTTACTTGAACTCAGTGATGCTGTTTTCCACTGTTTTACAACTCAGCCACTGAGAACTACTGCTTTACTATGCCCGAGGGCTTGTAATGATTTTCTGATTGAGTCCGGCCGAGGGCCAGATGTGAGGAAATACTGAGTGATATGAGGCCGAGGGCCTGAGAGACTTTATATACGCCATGAGGTGGCTTAACTGATATGAGGCTGATGGCCTAGATTTGATGCCACGAGGTGGCTTGCTATTGCGCTTGGGCCGTAAAGGGCCTCTCCCGGAGTCTGTTCACCCCCAGTGAGCGCGGGTACCCATTGTGATGTGGGATATTGTGATGACCCAAAGGGTCATCTCTTGTTTTTAGATTGAATTCAGTGTTCCGAGGCTTAAAAACCTCCTTTTTACCTCATCGCGATTTGCATGTGCAGTCAGTATAATTTTTCAGAACGTAAACAAAAAAAATAACGAGTAGAGCAAAAGTAAGATACAAAAGAACATTATCCTAATTAATCACCCATGATTTTCTCACCCCAATCCCTCATTTCCCAAACTCCTTAACTCTCCCCCCCCCCCCCC
>MCJB01049095.1:9442-21248 GCA_002018475.1 Nicotiana obtusifolia | reverse complement strand
CCCCCCCCCCCAACTTTCATGTCTCTCCCTCCCATCTCCCTCATAAAACCTCCCCACTTCCTCACATCAATTATACAACACACAATGCACTATATTAATAGACTCACTTTAGCAACAAAGATGGACAGAGAAAGAAATTGGAAAATGAAAATTGAGAGAGAAAGGAACAAAGGTGAGAAAGAACCTGGGAAGAAAATTCGTAGTGAGGAGAAGAAAGTACAGATTTGTTTTCCTTAGTTTTGGGGTCGGAGAGATAGAGTAAAAGTGAAGAAAAATACATAAATATTTGGAGTTTTGTTTTTTTTCCAGTTATACGTGATTCCAGTCTTTTCTTTCAAGATCAAAAGTTTGAAAATCATGCCCAAGATGGAGTAGATGGAGATTTTCTGTTCGAGTTCTGGGTTTTAAGATTTACGTCCAACTTCTTTTGGTTCGCGGTTCATTATTATTTCTCAAATATGATATTGGATAACATTGTACTTGCTGGATTTTCTTTTCTTTTCAACATATATTGGAAAGCTTTAGTTGCAAAAGACGTTTCAAGGTTGGGAACGTCCCGTTAGCGAGGTTGCACTTTCTTCAACTCGTGATCATATATTTTCAGTGCCTTTGACGCTTGTGAAGTATCACTAAAGATTTGAAGCCTTCGGACACAAAGTTTCAAGGCGAAGGTTTGTTGGAATCTTGAATTTGGCTGCAAAGCGAGGTAAGTGTCCGGTCTAACCTTAGTTTGAGGGATTAAGAGTTGTGTCCTATTTGTTAATTGATTCTTGTTGAGTACGACGTATAGGCATGGTGACGAGTATCTATACGTTGGTGTCGAGCATGACCATGAGTCTTAAATGGATAGTTGTTGTATTCTTAAATGATACTATGAAAGCCTTAATTGATGATTGTCGATGTTGAGCAAGAATTCAGTTTATTTATCGTGGACTTTATTTATAATTGAGTATTGGCATTAGTTGAGCTGAGTAGAGGTTGAGTTAAGATTGATTATAGCTGATTCTCCTTTGCCAGGATGTTTGCTTTGATATTATTGTTCCCTTGCTGGGAAGTTATTATATTGCTTTTGTTCCCTTGCCGGGATTTCTTGTGATTTTTGTGATGACTTGTAAATGGGAGCGGGTGGTACGCCTACTAGAAGATATAATTAAATGGGAGCGGGTGGTACGCCTACCAAAAGATTGATGAAATTGGAGCGGGTGGTATGCCTACCACAAGATATAATGAAATGGGAGCGGATGGTACGCCTATCACAAGATATGAGAAATGGGATCGGGTTGCACTTCTGCAACAAGATAGAACTGAAAGTGAAAGTTCCCTGTATTTCTCTTTATTCGTGTTAGAAGTTAAATTGTAGTTTCCTTGTTATTCTTTGATGATCTGTTTTATCTGCTACCCCGAAGCATGTTTCCCGTCCTCAGCTTTAATTGTTTAATTACTTCTATCTTTCCGATGTAGAATGTATATATATATATATATATATATATATATATATATATATATATATATAATTGCACAGGTCTATCTGGAGTCTGGTCCTAGCCTCGTCACTACCTCGCGGGGTTAGGCCAGGCACTTATCTGGAGTGTGCTGATACTACACTCTGCACTCTTTTGTGCAGATCCCAGCGCTGTAAATTTCGGACCGTAGTGAGCTTCCAGCTTCTTGCTTATCAGGCGACCCGAGGTAGTCCTGCAGGCGTCCGCAGGCCTTGGTGTCTCCCGCTATCTATTCTACCTATTTTTTTTATGTAGTCCCAGAGACAGTATTTTGTTATTCCTTTCAGACCCTTATTTGTAGTACTCTTAGACAGTCTGTGAAGCTGAGGGTAGTTTTCGTTAAGGAGATTTTATTAGCGGTATTTTAAAGTCTGAAATTTTATTATTCTGCTCGTTAAGTTATGTTGTTATTTAGTTGTTGGTTTTAAGTTGTAATGAATTTAAAAATGGAAACAAGGCAAATAATTCGGTTAATTGGCTTGCCTAGTGTTCACAGTAGGCGCCATCACGACTCCCGAGGGTGGGAAATCCGGGTCGTGACAGATATAGCCCGAGGGGCTGATATTGTTCCATGTGATAGCCCGAGTGACTGCTTTTGTTCTGAGATTTGAGCCCGAGGGGCTGGTATTGTTCTGCGATATTGCCCGAGGGGCTGGTACTGTTCTGCGATATTGCCCGAGGGGTGGAATTGTTGATAAGGAGATTTTACTTGATTTCTCACTGATTTACTGTTTTCAAATGATGTTTTCTTGCTTCCTTATAGAATGCCTTGTGATTTACGTGCTTTATTACTTTTAGTCGTTATTTATATTTATTACTCACTGGGTCAGAGTACTCACATTACTCCCTGCACCATGTGTGCAGATTCAGGCGTTGTTGGTCCCGCTCCGGAGTGCTGACTCCTCCTATCCAGGCGCTGATTCAGAGACTACGAGGTAGATGTTGGTGTCCGCAGCCCCGTATCTCCCTTATCTTATTGTTTCTATGTTCTTCCAACAGTTGTGCCAGATATTGTATTTAGTAGACTTGTATTAGGATCCATAGTTGCCCATGACTTGTGACACCCTGGTTTGGGCTGTGTCGGGATGGTTTCTATTATGGTTAGCTATATTTTCGCGAATTATTGCTATTAAATCATGCTTATATTGTTTTCATGTCAATTAACTGCTTAAAATGAGATTTTGGTTAAATTGGCTGGCCTTGTCTTCACGGGAAGCGCCATCATGACTGGGTTCGGGGTTAGGGTCGTGACAAAAGTAGCCGACCTCACCATGTGAAATAGCCGGCCACAGAATCTACTTTAATAAAGTAGAGTGTCATTTTATTCTTGTCATTTTCTTCCTTTCTTTTCTTTGTTGACCATGAGTAAATAATGGTGTCGGCCATTCTGTTGTACATTTTTTGGAATTTTCTTTAAGTAGATCCATTATATAAGGATCTTAGGATGGAGGGAAGGCAAGAGTTTTTTTTAGGTAATTTTCAGTCACTCTCTCTCTTGTAAACACCTTCTGTAATAGTTTTTGTACATAAATAAAATCAAGAAGAACCACTTGGCTACAACCTAGGAGGTCTCCGGTATTTTTATTTTTCTGTTTAAATTTTAATTTCTTATTTGAATATTTAGCCTAAATGATAGGCTGTAACGACCCAGCTAGTCGTCTCGTGAGTTACCGTTCCGTTTTCCCCATTTCTGCTTTATTATGCTACGTTATCCGTGTTTTATGTGATCGAGTTGAGTAGTTTGCGTTCGGAGTGGGTTTGGTAAGAAATGAGACACTTAGTCTCTTTTAAGAAGGTTTAAGTTGGAAAAGTCAACCGGATGTTGACTTATGAGTTAGAGGGCTCGGATGTGAGTTCCGATGGTTCGGTTAGCTTCGGGAGGTGATTTATGATTTAGGAGTGTGATCGGAATTGGTTTTGGAGGTCCGATGTAGAATTAAGCTTGAATTGGTGGAGTAGTATTTTGGCGATTTCCGGTTGTTAGGCGAGATTTTGATCCGAGGGTCGGAATGGAATTGCGAGAGTTACTATAGCTTCGTATGGTGATTTCGGACTTAGGCGTATGTCCGGATTTTAAATCGGAAGTCCGTAGGACAATTCAACGCATTTTGGCGAATGTTGGAAAATAAAAGATTTTTGGAAAGTTTGACCAAGGAGTTGACTTTTTGATATCGGGGTCGGAATCCAGTTCTGAAAATCTTCATAGGTTTGTTATGTCATTTATGACTTGTGTGCAAAATTTGAGGTCAATCGGACTCGATTTGATAGGTTTCGACATCGAATGTAGAAGTTGGAATTTGTTAGTTTCATTAGGCTTGAATTGGGGTATGATTCGTGTATTTAACGTTGTTTGATGTGATTTGAGGCCTAGACTAAGTCCATATGATGTTTTAAGATTTGTTGATACATTTGGTTGAAGTCCCGAGGGCCTCGAATGAATTTTGGATGATTGATGGAGTTTAACATGGGCATTTCAAGAATGTGTCAATGTCGTCTCTTCAAGAATAAGTGGTGTCTTATTATGAAAATGGACTCCAAATTCAGTTTTAATTGAAGCATTAGATCCGTATCAAAATTTCGGATTCATAGCAAAAAGAATCGTCCAATTCAGACATCGTATGAGAAAGTTATGCCCATTTTTGTGTCAGGGAAAAATCGCAAGCGCTCAGAGATACTGGAACCAGCGCCACAGGCAGCGCCCGGCGCCACCTGTGGCGCCCTAGGCAGAAAGGTACTATAAAAACGGGGGCTTTGGCCATTTTGACAAAATAGAGTTGGGGGAGCTCGATTTGGGCGATTTTTAGAAGGTTTTCCACAAATTTGAAGGAGGTAAGTGTTCTTTATCATAAATCCTTCATAGATCATGATTCCATACTCATTTAACATCATAAATCCATGAATCTATGGAAGTAAAATCAGATTTTTTTTCCAAATCTTCCAAGAACGAAAAATTAAGATTTGAAAGCCAATCCGATGTCGGAATTTGATAATTTTTTTATGGGTGAACTCGTTGGGAGATAAGGAACCCGTTGATGTGAAAATTTTTGAACTTCGAGAAGGGGGCCTGGGGCTCGGGTTTTGCTAATTTTGGGATTTCTTAGTATTTATTGATTGTTTTCGCATGGGCTTTGTTCCCTCAACATATTGTGACATAATTGTTATGAATTTGGATAGATTCGACGCACGTGGAGGCCAATTCGAAGGGCAAAGGCATCGTGGGCTAGAAATTTAGCCGGTTCGAGGTGAGTAGTGATTGTAAATGATGTTCTAAGGGTTTGAAACCCCGAATTGCACATCGTAGTGCCATATTGAAGTGAGGCACGCGCTCGATGATGAGCGTGGGGTCGTTTACTATAGGGATTGTGACTTGGTCCGTCCCGATTGATGATTTTTACTATATATATTATTAAAACTTATTTGATATCGTCATGAATTGGGCTGATTGCCATATTTGGGCTTCGTGCCGGTTATGTGAACCCTTCAGGGGTATTTATCATTGTTTCCTCACTGTGTTGATGTATTACTTGAACTCAGTCGTGTTAATTTACACTGTTTTACAACTCAGCCACTTTTACTCAGTTTTTGAGGTTTACATAATATTTTAAATAATGTTTTGGGCTGAGGACTACTGTTTTACTATGCCGAGGGCCAAATGTGAGGTTTTACTGAGTGATATAAGGCCGAGGGCCTGAGATTTAAATGACATTTTAAATGATGTAAATGGGATCGGGTGGCACGCCGCCACGAGATATTGCGCTTGGGCCGTAAGGGGCCCCTCCCGGAGTCTGTACACCCCCAGTGAGCGTGGGTACCCATGGGAACGGGTGGCACGCCGCCACGAGAGTTATGATGTGTAATGTATTCCGTTGTGCTGGTATTATTGTTTTTCTTCGCTTCATGTTATTTTTACTGGGGATGTTTACATGTTTGCTGTTTCGCTGTGGATTGCTCTTTGTTTTATGTGTCTTCTTACTTTCAGATGTTATTTATAATTATTACTCACTGAGTTGGAAGTACTCACATTACTCCCTGCACCCTGTGTGCAGATTTAGGCTTTATCGTTTCCGCTCCGAGCCATTGATTATTACTGTCAGGGCGGCGATTCAGAGACTACGAGGTAGCTGTTGGCGTCCGCAGCCCCATATCTCTTTTGTCTTGTTGTTCCCACTATCTTCAAACAATTGTGCCAAAGATATTGTAATAGTAATCTTATTATTAGGATTTTCATTAGTTGCTCATGACTTTGTGACACCCCGGTTTTGGGCTGTGTTGGGATGGTTCACTGTGTTTTTCCGCGATCAACTGCTATTAAACTGTGTTGCGTTGTTCTCTTGTTAAATTTATTGCTTAAAATGAGTTATGATTTGAATTGGCTGGCCTTGTCTTCACGAGAGGCGCCATCACGATCGGGTTTGGGATTCGGGTCGTGACATAGGCTAAATAATTATGTGTTAAACTTAGGATTCTTGAACTATTCTGAAATCATGCTCTAATATTAATTTGATTGCTGTATTTATTCCGGTGTTGCTTAAGTTTAAGGTATAAGCCCAGGCAGTTCTGAGTTAGATAGTAAGCTCTGGTTATGGCAGCATAACCGGTGGCTTCTGCAGAACCCGTTTTTAAGCCAAGGTGGGCATTGTAAAGGGTTAGCATGTGAGGTCGTGGTTTAGAGTTTACTAACTAGCTCGTTATTTGACAGGGTTTCCACCTTAGTAATCCTCCCTGTAGCAAGTCGAAGCGATCCAGCACACAATGGTATCTATATATATATATATATATATATATATATATATAAGAGCTATATTCGATATAATATTAGCTAATGCACTAATACTTAGTGAATAGTATTGTATAGTATATATATACTAAGTGTATAGTATAGTGTAGTAAATTTTATATATATATATATATATATAAGAACATGAAGCGCTCGACGGGTTCTTTTAGGTATTGATACACTTGTAAATTGATTCATCGACTTATAACCTACTCATATGCATGTATATATATATTAACAATAAATTAAAACGTCTCGACTTATATCAATTAATATATATATATATATATATAGAGCTTATATACTATATACTATATTATACTGTATATATCGAATATACCCTGATATATAATACACTTAATATACATATACTATGCTATATTATGCACTAAGTATTAGTGCATTAGCTAATATTATATCGAATATAGCTCTTTATATATATATATATATATATTTATATAAATATTAAAGCTATATTCGATATATATATATATAGTATAAATATTAAAGCTATATAGTATATTAGTGCATTAGCTAAGCTATATATATATATATATAGATACACACACACACACACACTATACTATACACTTAGTATATATAATACATGTAATATATATAATAGACTATACTATAGCGACCAAAAATAGCGACCAACGTTGGTTACTATTTTCAATTTAAAATTTTTAGTCATCGACCAACATTGGTCGCTATTTTGGTCGCTTTTCTAATTTTCAGAGGCAAAACCGGGGTTTCCCCCATTTCTCTTATTTCTCCAAAAATTTCCCAACTCTCTCTTTCCCTCCCCTTCTCTATTTCAGTCACCCTAATCCCATCCCCCACCCCGCGCCACCACTGCTCGCCGGCCACTGCTCGCCGTCGCCGCCCACTGCCGCCCCTCTCTCTCTCCTTCTCCACCTAAAAACAATCAAGATTAGAATTATAACCTTCAATATTTGTTATTTCTAGTGTGTGTGTTACAATATTTTATGTATTGTAGTTTATTGTTTCAATTAGTGTTTCAATTCTTTGAACGTTATATTTTATTGAGGATTAGGGTTTAGATCTTGTTTAAATTAGTTGTGTTAATTAATTTTATTAACTAATTAGTTTAATTAGTGTTGAATTTAGTTTAGTTAGATTTGAATTATACTTTGTGTTGTCTTGATAGTTTAGTTAGAATGTAGGGTTTAGGATATGAATTGAACCTTTAGGATATGAATTAGACTTTTAGTTTATGAATTGGACTTGTCTTTTAGTTTACAAATTGAAATTTTAGGATATGAATTGAACTTTTAGGATATGAATTGGACTTTTAGTTTATGTATTGGAATTTTAGTTTATGAATTGGACTTGTAGTTTATAAATTGTAATTTTAGGATATGATTTGAACTTTTAATTTATGAATTGAACTTTTTGGATTTGAATTGAACTTTAAGTTTATAAATTAAAATTTTAGGATATGAATTGAACTTTTAGTTTATAAATTGAGGATTTTAGGATATGAATTGAACTTTTAGTTTATGAATTGAACCTTTTGGATATGAATTGAAATTTTAGTGTATGAATTTCCTCTTGTTTTATTTGTATAGATGGAACATCGTACTTGGATGTACAATAGGAATTATCCTAATCGACGGGGATTGAGGGAGGATTTTGTAGAAGGGGTGGATGACTTTATTAAATTGCGGTTCATCCCTAGTAATGTTACTACAAGGATAATCGCCCAAGCCACCAGAAAGCTATTAGATGGCCCTTATGCGACTTGGAGTGATTTCTCATTCTCGCTGAAGGAGCAAATTTTCAATGAATTTAAGATATAAATATTTTTTTAAGCAGTACAATTATTTATATTTATGATATTTCCATCTTAAATATGTATTATAGAACACACACACACACACACACATACATACTTACACTATACTATGCACTAAGTATTAGTGCATTATTATATCGAATATAGCTTATATATATCGAATATAGCTTTTATATATATTCAATAAAAGCTTAGTGCATTAATACATAATTATTCAAAAGTTAAGTGCATTAGCTTTTATTAGCTAATATTATATTCGATATAATATTAGCTAATGCACTAATACTTAGTGCATAGTATATATATATATATATATATATATATATACATATTAGCTATGTTACGACCCAAAGGGTCATCACTTGTTTTTAGATTGAATTCAGTGTTCCGAGGCTTAAAAACCTCCTTTTTACCTCAGCTCGATTTGCATGTGCAGTCTATATAATTTTTTCAGAACGTTTTTATGTGGAAAGATTAAAATGTGAAATAGAGCTTTAAAACTCAAGTGAGTTGACTTACGTCAACATTTTTAGTAGTCGAACCTGTATAAGTATTTTGATAGTTCAAGTAGGTCCGTATCGTGATTTAGGACTTGGGCGTATGCCGGAATCAAATTTTGAGGTCCCGAGCTCAAGTTATAGCCATTTAATGAAAAAAAACAAAAAAACAAAAACATTAAAAGAGCCCTGCTCTTTATTTTCTTCTCAAAAAAATTCACTCTTTTCTTTAGGGTTTCACAAGATCCTTTTCCTCTTCTCTTTGGGCAATACGCGGAGCAATTGATTTTGTTTCTTTCTGATAAACGCTATTTCTAGGGTTTGATGGTGTGAAGAGTTATTGTAAGTTTAAATCTATATAGATTTTCTTGAAGAAAAAAACGACAATGAGGAGGTGACACCAATTGCCAAAAGGTTGGGGGAGAAAGTATTTGCAAACTATGCAGAGAAGCTTAAACCTTATTTGACGCAAGCAGTGGAATCATTGCACATCTCTTTAGATGGGTACAATAAAATTGTTACTTCGGTGTGTGAAGGGACTCTTCCAGCTGTTGATCATATCAATGACAGTGTTCTAAAGGAATAATTATGTAAATGCAACTTTGTAGATCAGTAGCCTCCTGGATTTCACGTTTCTTTGATTGCATGGGAATTGGAATCTTGAATTTGGTTGCAAAGTGAGGTAGGTGTCCGGTCTAACCTTAGCTTGAGGATTAGGAGTTGTGTCCTATTTGTTAATTGCTTCTTGTTGAGTACGGCGTATAGGCATGGTGATGAGTATCTATACGTTGGTGTCGAGCATGACCGTGATTCTTAAATGGATAGTTGTTGTGTTCTGAAATGATACTATAAAATCCTTAATTGATGATTCTCGATGTTGAGCAAGAATTTAGTTTATTTATCGTGGACTTTATTTATAATTGAGTATTGGCATTAGTTGAGCTGAGTAGAAGTTGAGTTAAGATTGGTTATTGTGACGACCCGGCCAGTAGTCTCATGAGCTACCGCTCCCTTTTTCCCATTTCTATCTTATTATGCTTCGTTATGTTATTTGGGATGTGTGTGCAAAATTTCATGTCATTCGGACATGGTCTGATTGGGTTTTTGATTAAAAGAGTAACTTAGAAGATTTTGAAATTCTTAGGCTTGAATCCGACGGGAATTTGGTGTTTAGAGGTTGTTTGAGCGTTGCGAAGGTTAGAACAAATTCGAATAATGTGATGGAATATGTTTACATTTTTGGTTGGGTCCCAGTGGCCTGGGGTGAGTTTAGGGTGGCTAAACGGACTGTTTCGCCCTTGGAAAATGTGACGACCCGGCCAGTCGTCTCGTGGGTTACCACTCCGTCTTCCCCGTTTTCTGTCTCATTATGTTCGTTATCTGTGTTTTACGTAACCAAGTTGAGTAATTGAATTCGGAGTGAAATTGGTAAGAGATGAGACACTTAGTCTCTTTCAAGAAGGGTTAAATCGAAAAAGTCAACCGGATGTTGACCTATGAGTTAGGAGGCTCGGATGTGAATTCTGATGATTCGATTAGTTTCGGGAGATGGTTTATGATTTAGGAGTGAAATCAGAATTTGTTTCGGAGATCCCGGGTAGAATTAGGCTTGAATTGGCGAAGTTAAAATTTTGGCAATTTTCGGTTGATAGGCGAGATTTTGATCCGAGGGTCGGAATGAAATTCCAAAAGTTGCTGTAGCTTCGGTATGTAATTTATGACTTGTGTGCAAAATTTCAGGTCATTCGGACGTGGTTTGATTGGGTTTAGATCAACAGAGCGATTTAGAGGATTTTGAAATCCTTAAGCTAGAATCCGACTCGAATTGTGCATTGAGAGGTTGTTTG
This sequence comes from Nicotiana obtusifolia, assembly GCA_002018475.1. NCBI lineage: Eukaryota > Viridiplantae > Streptophyta > Magnoliopsida > Solanales > Solanaceae > Nicotiana > Nicotiana obtusifolia. Next base: position 10,806 of record MCJB01049095.1, on the reverse strand, counting down.
AGTGTTCCGAAGGTTTGAACAAGTTTTAATGATGTTATGGAGTATATTGGCGTGTTTGGTTGAGAATCCATAGGCTTCGGGTGAGTTTTGAGTGGTTAAACGGACTAATTCATCCTTGGAAAAAGAAGTTGCAGAAGAACCAGATGCGAGAATGCGGACTGCATACCTCAAATGCGGACTGCATATCTCACAATGGGATAGCAAACTCAAACAGATTTCTGGAAGGATTCGCGTCAAGAATACGACCAGAAATGCGAAACATGAAATGCGGACCGCATTCTTGACACAGAGACCGCAGACTGAGACAGAAATTTAATGTCGAAATTCTGGTCAAGAATGCGATCGCATAATTGAAATGCGAACAGCAAACCCTGCTTAACATCGAATTTGCGGTGAAGGCTAGGGCCACTTTTGCGGTGGCCACGTCAAATATGCGAACCGCATATCTGTTCCGCGACAGATATGCGATCGTATATAAGGCCGGACAGGGGTATTTTTGTCCTGAGTTTTGACCCCTTTATAAATAGAAATTAGTGCCCATTAGCCATGCAAAGCCATTTTCCGTTACCCACAAAGAGAAACACCTCCAAACACCATAAAATCACAACAAATCAACCTTAGAACTACATCCAAGAGATTTTCTTGGACAAATTCTTAAAAGAGGGGATTTTGGCCATCTTGAATATAGTTGGAGCCATAGAACTTGGATTGCAACTAATCTTGAAGGGATTTTTGGAAGATTTGCAAGGGAAACGTCGGGGTAAGTGTTCTTAACTCAATTTTTGAGGAATTACCTCAGTTTATCACTATTTTTAGCAATTAATTGGTGATTTAAGTTGGGAAAATTGTGAAAAACCCTTAAGTTTAGATTTAAGATTTGGAGGTCGATTCGATGTCGGAATTCGATAAATTTTGTATGGTTGAACTCGTGAGGAGATAAGGAACTCGTTGGGATGGAAATTACTGAATTCAAGATGTGGGCCGGGGGCTCCGGTTTTGCTAATTTCGGGATTTCTTTAATTTTGATTGTTTTCACTTGGGCTTTGTTCCCTCAACATATTGTGACGTATTTGTTCTGAATTTGGATAGATTCGACGCACGTGAAGGCCAATTTGAAGGGCAAAGGCGTCGCGGGCTAAGGATTTAACCGGTTTGAGGTGAGTAGTGATTGTAAATGATGTCCTGAGGGTTTGAAACCCCGGATTTGCACATCGTAGTGCTATATTGAAGTGACGCACACGCTCGATGATGAGCGTGGGGTCGTTTACTACTGGGACTGTGACTTGGTCAGTCCCGATTGATGGTTTTTACTACATATTTGATTGAAACCTATTTGATATCATCATGTTTTGTGCCGATTGCCA